>SNQJ01S0042892.1:54549-68757 GCA_010110895.2 Picea sitchensis | reverse complement strand
CTTTCCCATTAAATATTCCCAAAAACCCAAAAGGGACCTGAAAGTGGGCCAAGATTCCATGATCTCCTCTTTTCCTTTCGCTCTTCCTTCGATTGGTTTTCGAAGTCCCAAAACAGGTCAACATGACCAAGATTATCCCAAAACTTGGTCAAGGGCCAACAGACCCCCAACACTCACCTGCAACTCATCCCGAGTCACTCTGGTCTACGCAATTCAACCTCAAATGCCTCAAGCTTGGCTCAAGCTGCTTCAACCTGCTGCTTTTCTATGGCCTCTTGCTCGGTGAATTCCAGGATCAGTGCATCGTTTACTGGTCCTTCCAGGCATTTTTTTGCAGTGATGATGACCTATTCTATCTCTTCCCCTTGGCTTTTGATATCAAAAAACAACAGGCATGCCTTGTCTTGTACAGGTTGGATTCGTTGATTTACTTCCATCAATTTTCTCTAGATCATATGGATCTTCTGCTGAGTTGTTCATTTTTTGTGAGATCTTTTCATTCTATCTACTGCAGACAAGGGCTTCAGCTATGCCTGTAGTGTATCCGCATGTTTTTTTGCTTCCTAGAGCTACGATTCTAGTGTCTGTAATTCTGGATTCTCTGTAATGTTTTCATATGTCTGGGTGCTCTAGTTACTTAGCTGCTTGCACTCTAAGGAAAGATATTTTAATCTTTCAACTGTGTTGCGAGTAGTTGTTTCCCTTTGGTCCCTTATCTCCTGTGGAGTTTCGGGCACTACACAGAGATCTAGGTCTGCGATTCATTGCTAGAGCTTCTGGATTAATCCTTCCAGTTATTCCACCTACTATGGAACTCGTTCTTCTATCTGTACTTCGATGATGGTCACAGAGTGAAGTGCTTTGTTGACCAATTCCTTTATCTCGAGTTTCTCTATGAGCAACTATTCCTTGCTTTTTTGTAGCTCTGCTTTCTCTGCATCCCATTTTTCTTGGAGAGAAATATTTTCTCATTCTGACATGTTTTGCTGCTCCATAAGAACTCCATGTACCTTTGTTAAAGCTTGAGTGGCTTGCTCTGTTTCTTCTTGAGCTCGTCGAAGGCGAGCTTCGACTATATCAACAATCCGGTGGAGTTAATATGGCTCATCTCCTAGTTCTGGTGTTCCTACTGTCAGAGGCACAGTGGAGACTATGCGGATAGACTCTAGTGCCTGCTGCACTCCTTGGAGTTCAATCTCAATACGATTATACATATTCTCCTGCTTCGCCTCCTGTGTCTCTACTATCTCCAGCGCAACATTTTTCAGGTCTGCAATGATGAAATTGAAGTCATCGAGAGTGAGGACAGTCTGGAACTTAGTCCAGGTAGCTTTTACTTTCTTCCGTGATGACAATTTTTGGGGAGAAACCTTTCTTTTCTTCGAAGGGTCCTCCTCCTCTCTATGCGATGTTCCCTTGCCTTTATTTTGTTGCATGTCTATGCCTTCTACCTATTTTCCATCACCCACTTCATCTGGTGAAATGGAATAATTCCTTATAGAGGTGTTGCCTACATCGTGAACCTCTTCAGCCTTCTTGGTCTTCCTCGTGCCTAGTGTATCTGGCACAGTTTTTGGGCTCTCGATGTCAGAGATTTCTACGGGGTTTGTGGGAATGAGGAGGTTCACTGACCATTCCTTGGTGATCTCTTCAAGGTCTTATTCTATCAACTTATAATAGGACTGTAACTGTTTCTTTTGCTCATTAGCACGCATTGTGATGTAAATAAAATGGCGGTCCACGCTGAATTTCATCAAAGGCCGAAACCTATGGAGAGTATTTGGGGTCATGCATAGTTTGTCTTGGATGGATAAATTCAACTGGTTGTAATAAGTGTGAAACAAAACATTCAACTGCCATTTCTTGTTCATGTCATTCGAGTACCACAGRGTACTGAACTTTRCAGCCAAAAKTTCAAAGGGTTCGATGTCYGGGAAGGTCRCACCTTTTGGCATTTCCCATGCAATAAACAAAATCAGGATCAGGAGCCAACTRAAATGGAACTCATATCCTTGGTCCTAGGCTTCTCTACAGTCGAGCTCCAGCTGGTTTACCAAGTACTGCACCTAATTCATCTATACACCCTCCACGCACTTCCCTGCGAGGTCAACTACGAATCCGATCACTTGGGTGGGTTGGTTCTTGCGAACTAATTTCCCAGCAATTAGTTGACAGGCTAGGCGCATTGCGCCATTTTGGATAGAGGCTACATTGTAACATCATGTTCCTTTCTCAACATCACCATACATTTCTTTAATCTTCTGCGCTAATGCTCTGTCCATGGTTTTTCCAGGATAAAAATATTGCGATTCAGGGCCTTGCATGTTTAAGCCCACGATCTGATTGATTAACATCAGATCCACTATTATGTGATGGTTTAACCATAAGTAACCTCTATGGTAACAAGATAGAAACAACTTGATGCATGCATTCACCTCCTGGTGTATACCAAAGTGTGGGATCTTCATAATGTTCAACAATGTGGACTGTAAGAGGTTATGGGTCCATGAATGAGGGACGATCTTCGAATTCTTTCACTTTGTCTTCGTTGGGTACTTTTATGGAGAGAGAATGTTGTAGACCTTCATGTCGCAGAGGTTGAAGTCACTAAACTTCAGTGTTGCAATCTTATTTTTGTTTGCACGAACTGCGCATATCCCTTTGGGTAGGTACGCCATGACTAAAGGGTACTCAAAGTATCTGGGCACACTATCCCAATTAATTGCGCCACTGAGGGGTGGAATGTAGGTAGGTAGGATGCTCGAGATCAATTTAGCATTCGCAAGATCATCCTTATGCTTAGTTTGCTTCTCATCGACCGATCGGGATGGTCCGGCTCGAGCACTAGAGGGAGATGCTTGCACATTTCTTGTGGATGAAGGCTGTACACCTGTAGATAACCCACGCTCCGACATGACTCTCTTAGTCATTAAATCGATCAGAACTTCCTTAACAACTTTATCTGCAACACTAAGCTTGTCCGACATGCAGGCTCGGGATTAACTAAATCGGGTTCAAGATTAAGTCAAATACTACAATAAAAGAGATGGCAACATGACGATGATCAGTGTGCAAGATAAGCTTAATCTGTGGGCTCAAATTCTCAGTTGATAAAAGTGTTTTCAGTGTGTGGCGTGATGGACTAAATAAGAAATTTGGCAATGGTCTACTTGAAATGGGTATGAATATTCTATTAACATTGGTTTGTCCATTATGGTGCGGTCCAATGGTTTGATTACGATCCTTTATTTATTTTCTATCCATTCGAGGTGGAATTCGAATGGATATATCGGGCCCAACGACTATATTGCTTTTCCATGGCAAAGTGCCACATGTCATTGTTCTGATATCCCGGTGAAGCTCCCATTTTGTAGGTTGTCTTTATGCGATGCCCCCTCTGGGGTCTTCTGTAACTTTTCAATCTTATCCCTCTTCTTACTTATCTTTCTAGCATTCTTTCCAGTAATCTTCAACTCGGTCTATCTTTTTTCGTTCTGATTCCTATCTTCTTTTAGCATAGTCACTGCACGTTGTTGAGGTTCTCTCCTAAGACTTAGGGGTAATACATATTCTTTGTCTAGGATAGGTACTTCAGGCTTCTGGGGTTCTTCTAATGTTCTTGTATCTTCAACATCAGGGTCTCTAGTGAAAAATAGCTTTGATATGTTCTCTTGTTCTTCAATCAACTGTATGATCCTTCTGATCATGAATTCTTGTAACTCTTATTTCTGTTGTTCCAAAACTTCTTCTTCTTCCTTTCGTCTAGCTTGATCTCTATCAATCCAGGATTTTCCCAGTAACATGGTAAACAGGGCACTATCCTCAATAAATTTATAATCTAAAAATCTTCTTCAGTTGAAGTTCCATTGGAATTCATAGATATATGAGTGAGCTCTCCACATAGGTTTACCAATTTTCCTCTGAATAGTCCTATTCCTCCTAATGAAGGAATCATAGCAGGCCTCCCTATAGCTTCCCAAGTTCTCTTTGTCATGATATTCATCTTTGTTTCCTTATCCAAAACATAATCAATGTCAAAGTCCCCTATTCTTACTTCGATGCATTATTTTTCTTTAAAGATCTCTGATAACCTAACATGTCGGTGGTCATTCAAGGTTTCTTTCATCTATAGAAATACTTTCGCTGATTCTTTCTAGGGTTCTACTATTTCTGGATCTGCCTCTTGGTTCAAATTCATTCCTTCAAGATTAGCAATCATTCTGGGGCAATCCAATACTTCATGGTCTAGATATTTACAATTAAGACAACCAGTTCTTCCACCAGAGCATTCCTTAGCTATATGTCCCAGTTTTCTGCAATTGTAATAGAGGGTTAATCCTCTCTTTATTTTAAATGATCCCCAGCCTAGGATCATAGGAGCTAACCTGCAACAAATTCTTTATAGGATTTTGCATCCATTTGTTAGTCCAAACATTCTTTCTATTCATAAGTATAACATATCTATCACTATTCTTACCAGATCTATTCATATCAAACCTTCTTTCATCTATTAATGCCCTAGTTTGTAAGATAGGACATAATATATCAAACATACCTATATCCATGCTTTAGAAACAAAAATTTCCAGTTATCTTACTTTTACAGAGTACAAAGCTTCCAGATCTAGAACTTTTAACTATTCTTACCTTTATCAGAGCACAGAGCTTACAGATCTTACCTCTTTTAATCAGAAAATTCCACTTTTACCTTTCTTAGAGCACAAAGCGTTCAGATCTTGCTTCTTTTCTTCAATATCAACCTCTTTTCTTGCAGATATCACCTTTCTTTCTTGGCACGAAGCTTCATAGACTGAGTAGGATGTTGCACACTAGGGAAACAGATCTATGCACAGAGCTTCCACGGTTTCAGATCGAATCTTTACACAAAGATTCTTCTTCTTTAGTTCCCAAAAATCACATTTTTGGGTCTCGACAACGGAACCATTTGTTGGGACAGGGAAAACCCGAAGTTCAATGCTACAACAAAGCACCAAAAAAACCCTAACTACCGTCCCTTTCGACAACACCTGCAAAGTAGATGAAGTCTCACCGGAGGTAGAGGCAGGGGTGGTTGCAAGACTCAGGTGTCTACAACCTTAGCTGGGACACAGATATGTGATTATATCGCTTACAGAGCACTTAGCATCGATCATTCGTCAATATTAAACCCTTATTATACTTCACAAATAGCATAGACCATTGCAACATTCACTTAGATCTAAGGTATTTCAGGACTTAGCAACAATAAAACATATCAGATCCGGTAGAACAACACTAATCATCTTCATACATGTCATATCTAACATTCACACACCTCTAAGAAGCACAAAGCATAAGTAGATCTATTTAAATATATCAAAGCACTTAGAAAAATAAGGGATAAACACATCAAATCGAAGCACAAATAATAACACACAGATTTACATGGTTTACCCCCACCCTGGGCTACGTCCACCAACTCTTCTTCTTTATTAGTGTCTTCAATCGGTTACAACACAAAGCCACCAAAAACCTTCTTCGCATAGGACAGAAGATCTATGCAGCTCGCTAGATCCTTATTCCTTGCGCTATAGCACAAAGCCTTAAACAACGCCTTACAACGACTTTCACTTAGCTCTGCAAGCCTCTCACATTCATGCACAGAGCACTTACAAAATCTATTAGCACTTAGCTTACATTACATACATCTATATATCTTTCGATATATGCCTAGATATCTATTTATACATTACAAAAGTGGGCCTAAGCATGGGTAAACCCATGAGCCGACATCCCTTTCCCATTACATATTCCCAAAAACCCAAAAGGGACTCGAAAGTGGGCCGAGATTCCGTGATCTCCGCTTCACCTTGCGCTCTTCCTTCGACTGGTTGTCGAAGTCCCAAAATAGGTCAACATGACCAAGATTATCCAAAAACTTGGTCGAGGGCCAACACCACCCTCTTTTTTGGATTTCTAGCCTCATCTTAGGGGTGACTGGCTATTGAGATTTGTAATAATCAGTCTATGGTTGGGTGGAATGTCAGTCCCAAGAATTTGGTTGCGCAACTCTTGTGAAAAGATAAGTGTTTTATCTTCTTGTTGTGTTAAATTATGTGTTTAATTATTGTGCATGAACTCTGTGTATTTGGAAGTGATTTATATGTTGTTGTAATGAGTTATTTAGATGCATTTTATGTTTATTATCATCATGCTATAGATGCTTCTATTTTTTGGTTATAGGCAGTAGATAAATTGGTTTTAAATTGTAGCTGAAAGATACAGGAAATGAGTTAAATGTAAATGAATTAAATAAGTTAGCAAAAATTTCATTTTTATGTATATTCCTTACTGTAATTTCCTTTATATGGGTTGGGGGACGTTACAGAATGGAACAACCATCTACATCAGTGATTCTTACCCCATTCAATTACTTTGAAAGGAAACCCAAGACCATACTTCTAGTAAGGAGTAAGGGGATTTACAGGGTCAGTATGGAGTGTCTATCTACTTTCGTTGATCAACATTAGTGAATACACATCCATCCTTAGTATTTTTCCTTTGTCTTTGTGTGTTCCTCATATTTTATTTACTTATTCTCTTTTCTCTTTCAATGTGAGTTGTGGGTCAAGCTATCATCAAATCCCCAGTTCCACAGACCCACAAGAACATGTATTTTTACTTAGTCGCATTTTATTTCTCGCAATCCCAAAACTTAGTTAATTTTTATGCATTGTAGGAGTCACGTTGCGGGACACAAACCCATTCATGTCCCACAAATCCTCATGTCCCGCGTCCCACAGTCACATGACACTCAAAATGATCCTTCTACCTTCGCATCCTCCAAATTTTACTCTTTACCTTTTTTCGTACTTAGCCATTTCTTTGAATGTGGATGTGGGACACACGTCTTTTCCACTTACCTTTTCTTCCTCATGTATGTGTCCCAAAACTTGAAATACCATGTTCTACAAAGAAACCCATTCACTTTTGTGACCCGCATAAATTCCTCTTCATATACTTAGTCTATTTTTCTCTTTGCGAACGTGGGAGTCATCCATTCTTAAATTTTCCATTTCCCATGTATTGTGTCCTGCATTCACCATATTTCACTCTTTGTTCCCCTTTTCACACTTCCATACTTAACCATTTTCCATCTTCCATGAAATCACATCACAATTTCCCGATCACATTTATTTTCCCTCACCACGTCAACCACCACTTGTGTGAACATAATATCGTTATTATAGTGGTGAATATTTCGTAAAGATTTCTAATAAATTCTAAATATTACCATACAATATGGTAATATTGGAATAAGAGCTATGGTGGTTAATAATCAAGGAAATGCATGGTAAATTAAATAAAGGATTAATATTTCCATGCTATAAAATGTTATATCGACAATAGTGCCACCTATTGGTAAGAATAAAAAGTAGTGCAAATTAAGTCAAGTAGGAGAAATGATTTTTATTGTGGAGATACAATTAATACTCTTGGATGTGAAGACCATGAGTTCCAATGGTTGGAATCTTACAATTGGTACAAGGATATCTGTCCCATTGAGAAGGAGACAAACCAGGTTTGGATCTATGGAATAACACTGGCTATATGTGTATGTGAGGTTACAGACTTTAAGGAGTTGGTTCTCTAGTGTGTAAACAAATTTGATACATAAAGAATAATAATTATATTTTAGGGGAAGCAACCCATTTCCTTGGATCCTTTTGTTATCACGAGAATGCTACAAATCCTAAAAACCACCATGCAGTTCAAGAATGAGGAAGCTAATGAATTTCTTAAGGAACAAAAAGGAGGAGCGAAGCTCCTTGAGAAGTATTTGGCCAACCCAAGAGCTAATACCAATGCCTCTAAGATCCATGAAAGTTCTTTAAAATACTTCTACAAATAATTTGGTTGGTTTTTTTCATGTATAATTGGACTGGAGTGCATGGTATCTGTGCTGAGAAATGTTGTTTATATTCTTCACTTTGTTGTACATGAGGATGACCTGATTGATTAGGGAAAGATTATTTCAAATGAAATTTCGTTTCAATTGAGTGGTTTGAAAATAACCCAAAAATTCTATACGACTTCTTATTTTATATTTTCCATAACCTATTTCCACATATTCAAAGACTTGGTGAGGGAAAAGAATGTTCATTTCAACATGGAACTAATATCTATCTAGTATCCATCCTTATGGAGACACACGGATCAATACAATTTCTACTCAAGCCACAACAATTTTGTTTCTGAGTTCAAAAAGTTAAACTTTGGTCCTAACATGTCGAGATTGTCACTTTACGCTGCCTCTTTTCTCTCAGAGAAAGGATTTTTTCAAACTACAAAGGATTTTATTCTTCTAATATTATTCGGTTTCAAAGAGAAACCCTTTTTTCTCCCCTTCTATGTATCTGACAAACACTGTTTTGTTGAAGTATGTAGATAGTACAAGTATTGGGCTCATTTCTTTAATGAAAAGAGGAAGAAGTAGTTCATTCCATTTCCCTGGAGAGTTGGAGAAGTTGTTTTCAAGCATATTTATCACTTTGATGAATTTGCAGGTCAATTTGACCAACTTAATTTGATAGAAGATGAATGCATCGAGGGTTTCGACCCTAATGACCTATTTTCTATGCACATTTCCCTAGTGGAATATTCTTCTTATTTTTTTAAATATGAAAAATTCAAAAAGGAGGAGGAGATATTCAAATCCTCCCCAAGAGCCATGGATGATTTTAGCGGCTAAATTTCTCTCATGGGCTAATTTTCCATGGTTTTTCCCAAAAAAAGATTTGCTATTCTAAAAATGATTCACCCAAATCCTAAAGGACAAAATTATTTTACCTTAAAAATCGCCAAAATGTTATATACATTATATAAAATCCTTAGAAATTTGAATATTTTTACAAAAATATCTCTAAACATTATAGTTGGCATATGAAGGATTACCAAGATTCATCAAGGTTTCTACATTTTAAAATAAATTTCCATCCTTAAAATCATCCATGCCCGAGACCTCAGCTAATGAAGTTTTGAATGATATCCAAGAGCTAGAAAAACTAATGGACGCTACAGACAAAAGGACAGAGAAGTGACCAACAAAATCCCCAATTCACCTAGTGTTTCACATAAAAGTACTCTAGCTAAAACAAAACCGAGAAGTACCAGCATGGAAATAATAAAAACACCTACCGAAAACTCATATGATGGCAGCGACAAAGACCCTACAAGGATAAATATGTAAAAATATCACGTCATACATACTTCTTCTAAAAGAAAGAGACAGACTTAGAAAACGAGACTGGAAATACCTAAAATTGATGAGATTTCTCGAGCCATGGTTGTAGATGAAGTTATCGAAGAACCCAACTGGTCAGAACAATTACTTCTTGAAACTCAGGGAATTTTTGAAGCTCTAGTCACCCAAGAACCAAAGATATTTCAAGAATACTTTTTCACTCTTCATCGTGCGGCCTATTGGGCCCTTCATTTTGGATAAAGGAATTGCACAAGTTTTGACTGAGCATGAGTTGTGCAAGCTTCATCAGAGGCTTGGAGAAAGAGCAACAAAAAGAAGTTGCAAAAGTCAGCGCAATGCCAGCTAAGAAACACACGGTTTCAACAAAACAAGAAAGCGTGAAAGCCGAGAAGGAAGACACAAACCAACTTATATATAGGGATAAACATAATTCTAAAAGGGTTGTCCAAGATAATTGTAAAAGGGTTAGTCGGGTTGTGGTTGAGTCGATTGATTTAGTTATTCTTGTTGTTGTTAACTAGTCGGATTATTTTTTGATGATCATTGTAAGTTGAGTGAAGTCAAGTCTTGAGTCTGTAATGAATAGGATCTATCAGTTTGATAATTGGAGCTTTGCGACTTGAGTCCAAAGCCAAGAGTCTGTACAATGCACTGTTGTGTAATTCTGAGTTTGTAATTAGAGAAAGATTCCAAATATAATATGAAGAAGGAGCTAAATTTTCAAATATGATGTGTCTTTGTGTGTTTACTTATGAATTACAGTATCTCCTTATGGCTTATGAGTTCTAGTTGATGGTTATACATTTAAATGATTGCTAGCGACGTAAGTAGGTTCAATTCTTGCACATGTATGTTTCAAATATGTTCATGGCTCCTGCACAAGATCAGGAATGAGTCCTGAAGGCTCTATGGATCCTCTCAAGTCTTTTCCCTACCCGTCCCTATCTATTTTTCTCAGCAACGCTTCGGTTGAGACTTCTTCTCTTCGGAGGAGATGAAAATGCCAATGCTCTAGACTACACGGTACCTTTTATTGGTAACTTGAGAAGGACCTTGGTCTAATCAAACTTGCGCCAACAAAATTGTTTTGTTGCCGAGACCTGTGTTAAAAGGGAACCTATAAGGAGAATGCTTCCACCAATCCATAGATATAGTATTGATAAATGGTGGGAAAGGAACTGTGATGCCTTCATATGGAAATAAGTGGAACTGAGGAGAAAATCAGTGGAAAACACTCGTGAACCAATCTTTTACTCAGAAAGATTGAGTGACCAGTACGATATTTTTTGGGTTAAATTCCGAGAAGAATTTTTCTGTTGGATAAAGAGGCTTCAAGAATATCTAGAGTTCCAAGGGTGGGTTAAGAGGATCTGTGCATGGGATACTGAGAAGCTAGCAACACTTCAAAGGCTGGATTGTCCAGTAACATGAGTTTTGTATTTCTGGGTCAGCACCACACTAGAAGGATACATAATTGAATTTGTAGGTGAGAACCACTAGTCTTTCTCGCAAGAAGAGGAAATTTTCAAGAAAGACACAAGAGGAAGGATGTTGAGAGAAATCCCCCTATGGATTAAGGTTTTATTGATGGAGGAAGGGATGTTGGTTATGTCCCCAACTGATATGGAAGCATAAACACCCTCGCTTGGGGTAGGGAGAGGCGGGCTGAGAGTCATGGAATGAGAGATGGGAAGGGTTCTTTAACAAATGGGGGAGAAAAAACAAGAAATGGACTCAAGATACGAGCTAGACTTGAAGAGAGCCTCCATAGTTGAGAAGTGTTGGTGCAGAAAGATCAAGAAAGAAGTAAGACCGTCCAAGAAGTTAAGGAAATAAGGTGGATCAGGAGAAGTAGAAGAAAGACAGATGGAATAATTGCAGAAGATGAGAAGAAAGGAATGATTGGCCAGTCAAATATTAAAAAAGAGAGAGACGTGGAAAGAAAGAAGTCCCTGGGAGGTGGGACAAGAAGGAGAAGGTGAATATATGAGAGAGGAAGATGTTGGCATGAATCTTGGAGAAGGAAGAGAATATTCATCCCCGATAACAGGAGAGATCGAGAATCTGGCCGAAGAGATCATCCTAGTGGAAGCAAATGAGACCCCCTAGATCAAAGAAAACAACCTCGAAGCCATTGGTGCCAGCCCGAATCACCCATACCCCAAGTGTCTTCTATACAATCAGTAAGTCTGATACTACCTTCTCATGCTAGTTTCGTTCTAGTACAATTAATTAGTCAGTCACAACCAGGAAGTGAGATTACAGGGAGGATATTGGGATCCCCTGGTAGATCTCAAGAAGGACCATTAGGATTCATATTGATGGGAACAACAAGATAAGCAATGGCCAGCCATGCGGGAGGTTCAATTGCTCAATACCCAGAATTTTGGGGTAAGGGAGATGAAGACGTTGAGAAACATTGGTTCTTGTGCAAAGAAATCTAGAGATCCAGAGGGACTTTGGATGCGAATAAGATGGTCAAGTTATAGACTAATTTGAGAGGTCATGCTCTCAATTGGTACATGAAGATCATTGAGCTGGGAGTTCCAGGGATGCAAGGTCAAGCATTCACACTCGACCAGGTACGGACAAGGTTCATAGAAAAATTCAAACTACCCCAATCAGAACAATAGGCTCTATCGGAGTTACGCAACATCCAGTAGTGGGAAGGTGAATCTGCCTAGGAATACATCCAAAAGTTCAAAGATTCCATAGGGAGGTTAGCACATCCAATCCATGAATAAAATCAAAGGGAGTGGTACATTCAGGGGTTACTGCCTTTGATTCGGATTCCACTAACACAATAATGGATAGCTACGTTAACAGATGCCTTGGAACATTAGATGAAGATTGAAGCCATGGAGGGATACCCTGGGAACCTGAGAGTAACCAAACCCTTGGTAGATGCGAACCTGGCACACATACAAGGGTAGATATTGACACTCACAGAAAATATTCAGGAGATGATGATACCCAGACTAGGACGACCATAGGTTTGGTGCAATGGATTTTATATGGAAGGTCATTTGGCGAACGTATGTCCATGAATGAGGGGAATGGGACCTCCTCAGAATCTGATGGTAGTACCACCATGACCCACGGGAAGAATTGCACAAGTTTCAACGAACTTACCATTCCATAACCCTACCCCATATCGTGTTTTTCCAGTAGGCGAAGCAAAATCAACAGCTGAGTATTGTGAAATCTACTGAACCCATGGGCATGGGCCAAGACAATGCCCCATCATGTAGAAATATTTGACAGTACTGAACACAATACACTGTGGGTTATGCACGTCTACCACACATACTACCAATCAATGTAGAGAGGTGGATGCACTTGTAGACAGGTTAGACCAAACAACATTCAGGGTGAATGAAAACCTCAAGAACCAGGAAGAGGTCGAGGAGGTGGAGCCGAAGGAGACTTCAGAGGAGGAAGAACTAGGGGAAGAGGACCAAGAAGACGTTATAACTATGATGACCAAGGTCACTTGGCTAGAGATTGTCGTCATCCAAGGCGATCATGGTGCTCTCACTGCAAAACCAATAGACACACAACGCAAGATTGTCCAGAGTAAATAGAAAAGTGGGAAGACAGAGTGCGACAAAGAGGAGCTAACCTTATCAACTCAGAAATCAAGAGGATTTCTAAGGGACAATTTCCCAACCTCAATATTGTTACTCAAGGAGGAGAGAAGAAAAGAGATGATGTTGATACTCTACATTAGTTCCTGAAAGAAACACCCAAGGGAGACATGTACAACCCTCTAAAAAAAAGATGTTCTTTAAAGATGACAAGAAGTATTTTAGAATATTGCTAATCCTAAAATGCAAGAGAACCTCCCCCAGCCGATTGTTTACCCTAAGATGTCACAAGTCCTTGCTTTACCCCCTACACCCAGAAACCCTATAGTCATACCAAGACAACCTGAGCAACCTCAAAACGTAGTTGGCCTTTGGTTTCAATTATTCTCTGACATTCTAGGGAATGATCAACTAACAGAAAAGTTGCACAATGCGCTATACCTAGTTTTAGGAAAAAAACAACCCATAGAAGCAAGGATAAAGGAAAATCTTCCTAAGAAAAGTACTCAGAGAGTGCAACGAAGAAAATTACGAACCGACAAGGAATTCGGATTAATAGCCCAATTAGATGAATTTTAAATTAAGTACGTCATGTTGGACCTAGGGTCAGATGTAAACATTCTGCCTAAGAAGACCTAGGAAGCCTTAGGAAAACTGAGGCTAACATATTCCTCAATTCAGTTAAGAATGGAAAACCAATATTGTATCTTCCCCATAGGAAGACTGGAGAATGTGGAAATAGTGGTAGCAGGAGTAAAAACAGTGGTTGACTTTGAAGTCATTGAGATCATGGGATATAAGGAACCCTACCCTACACTACTTGGTATTGATTGGGCCTATGATAATTATGTAGTAATCGACTTAAAGAAATACACCATGACCTTTGAGGCCGAGGGAATAAAGGTAGTTCAACCTTTGGACCCATATGTAGGACCCAGGTATACATAACCAATAGACAATAATATGGAGGGAGAAGACTTGGACCAGGTGTACACTGTAACAGGTGGGATAAGAAATGATTATATAAACCCCACCGATGATGGGTCAGTAAGTTGGAGAAGTATACAGTGAACAAACGAAGATTCAAAATTGGCTTTTGACAGTTGGCAACAAGGGTCACACGAAATATTCTCAAGAAGATGCACAACTATCAAAGTGACCATATGGGTTGGGACCGAAGTTAGAGAACAGACAGTATACGATGGCACCTCAGATCTTGATATTTTTTGCACAAATTGGATGAAGATGTAAGAGAAGATCAAAGAATCTCGGTACTAGATGTAGCCTTTTAGAACAACCCCACAAGATGGTGGTATAATCATAAAGTCATACTCAAAACTTGGAATGAGGTGAAGCAAGCTATTAAATACAGGTTCCA
>SNQJ01S0042892.1:20897-54539 GCA_010110895.2 Picea sitchensis | reverse complement strand
GGAGGGGTTTGACGATTCACCGCGGGTCTCAAAAGGTGACTTGATACCAGGATAGTCTGGATTGTCTCGAAGACACGGAGGCAAATTATCAACGAAATCGTAGGGAGGTTTATCATCACCAAAACCTTCTTGGGCGAGAAAACGCTCAATACTCGAATCAGAGTCATCACCTATTGTGATGGGCTTGGTTTTGACGGGGGGTTTGGACTTGTTTCTCTCCATACGAGAGATCATCCTCGCATTCTTTTTGCTTCTAACATCGTTCTTTTCCCTTGCCTTAGTGGTCATGGGCTTAGCAGCTTTAGTCACGGCCATAGGTGAGTTAGGTTTGGGTGCGGGTAGCAGAACACTGTAGGGTATAGGGGTAGTTTTATCCTCGGAAACCATAAGCTTATCGACAGGAGGAGGGTTTGATTCCTTGAAACCATTCCGGTTAAGAAAATTTTGCCAGGAATCTCGACGCAGCCCCAATTCACTAACAACCAGCATCTTAATCAAACCGACATGAAATAGGCTAGTGTCAGCCTGATTTCGTTTATACCTCTTAGCCATTTTAAATATACTTCGGTGCAAATAGTGCGGCATGTTGAGCTCAAAACCCATAAACACCATAAGCAAACGTAGATGGAATAGAAAAACGAATCCATACCTGCCTTCACACGTTATGAATTGCTTGAGGATCATCAGTAAATCATACCAGCGAGGCTTCAGCATTTTCGCTGGTAGTCCTCTATTGCATGAATTTACAGTGCGAGAGCGAAATAGTAATGTCCATGGGACATCCTTTACCCCATAGTTCTTGGACCATTTTTCTCCGTTAACAGGCAAACCGGTTGCCAGACTGATAGACTGCTCGATGATTTCCAACTGGAGGTCTCCAACTTTGGCTCTGCCACCGTCAACGATAGTGCGAATTGCCTAGCAACAACAATAATGAAACCATCGAACTTCCGTATAAATGAAAGCCACCTGAATTCCTCGAGGTCGGCGTATGCACCATCAAACGTTAACAGTGCCTAGCTGCCATTAGGTTCGGCTCTCACAACAGGAGCCATCTCCTCTGACCATGGTAGGGCTCACACCGAATACACAATACACAGAGTGAATCACGATAGGGTTTCAAAGCTTGAATGCTTGACGAGACCGAAAACAACTTAGGCGTGCGAAGGTGGTGGGTTTAACATCACCACGTACCATATTAATGAGCCTGTTCTGAGCTGTTCAAAACCATAATCATAAAAACAAATGCATCGAACAGCGAGTGGGTGATTCACCACTTCTACGTGCCAACATCCAAGTCAGAACCAGCACATCATATGACATCCAAGCGCCAAGTGTTAAGTTCAAAACCAATACAGTTCTGCATTAATTACCGATTTAACGTGCCAATTCCACCGTTTGATTATCCACTTAATCACAGGGTTTAGTGTTAACTGATAGCTCTGGGTTCTATCAATCGTCGTATAATCTTCTTTGCAAGCATAGTATGCCAAGAATCGATTTTCCAAAATCGAATAAGATTAACTTATGCGCCTTTAAAACCATTGCTACCACACCTTTACGAACTTGCCAATGTATTTGGTGTATACCTCATATGTTTGTATTCCAAAGCCTTAGAGCCACACAATACAATTTTTTCATATGATAATCAAATGAAAACCATAACAAGGATAAAACAATATGAGCAGATACGTTATAATTTTCATAAATAAGACCAAAAACTTTCATTCCCAAAGGTTTAATAGTGGAATATATTAAAATGCACAATCAAGGTAAGATAATGATCAAGAACATAAGTCTAATAAAACCTTTATCAATCACATGATAAACCAGTGATCAAGCATTAACCCACAAATCAAAAGATGACGACAGTATAATCAACGAAATAGGTGTTTTCACATTTGCAATTGTGAAAACTGAGTCGAAAATTGAATTGTAATGGTTTCAAAGGCGAGACACATGCCATTAGCACAATGTGACAATGATTCGTCATGATACCACAAAGGGTGTAGGCATCTTTTTAAGAGCAATAAAAAAAAAAAAAAAAAAATTGGTTTGGCTGCCAACAAGACCTTCATGTCGCAGAGGTTGAAGTCACTAAACTTCAGTGTTGCAATCTTATTTTGGTTTGCACGAACTGCGCATATCCTTTGGGTGGAGTGCAGCCATGACTAAAGGGGTATTCAAAGTATCTGGGCACACTATCCCAATTAATTGCGCCACTGAGGGGTGGAATGTAGGTAGGTAGGATTCTCGGGATCAATTTTAGCATTTGCAAGATCATCCTTATGCTTAGTTTGCTTCTCATCGGACGGGGATGGTCCGGCTCGAGCACTAGAGGGAGATGCTTGCACATTTCTTGTGGATGAAGGCTGTACACCTGTAGATAACCCACGCTCCGACATGACTCTCTTAGTCATTAAATTGGTCAGAACTTCCTTAACAACTTTATCTGCAACACTAAGCTTGTCCGACATGCGGTACCGGGGATTAACTAAATCGGGTTCAAGATTAAGTCAAATACTACAATAAAAGAGATGGAAACATGACGATGATCAGTGTGCAAGATAAGCTTAATCTGTGGGCTCAAATTCTCAATTAATCGAAGTGTTCTCGGTGTGTGGCGTGATGGACTAAATAAGAAATTTGGCAATGGTCTACTTGAAATGGGTATGAATATTCTATTAACATTGGTTTGTCCATTATGAAGTGCGGTCCAATGGTTTGATTACGATCCTTTATTTATTTTCTATCCATTTGGAGCAGAATTCGAATGGATATGTCGATAACGACTATATTGCTTTTCCATGGCAAAGTGCCACATGTCATTGTTGATATCGGTGAAGCTCCCATTTTGTAGGTTGTCTTTATGCGATGCCCCCTCACGGGGTCTTCTGTAACTTTTTCAATCTTATCCCTCTTCTTACTTATCTTTCTAGCATTCTTTCCGGTAATCTTCAACTCGGTCTATCTTTTTGCATTATGATTTCTATCTTCTTTTAGCATGAGTCAGCATACGTTGTTGAGATTATCTCCTAAGACTTAGGGGTAATACATATTCTTTGTCTAGGATAGGTACTTCTGAGCTTACGGGTTCTTCTAATGTTGCTATCTTCAACATCCGGAGGTCTCTAGTGAAAAATAGCTTTGATATGTTCTCTTGTTCTTCAATCAATGTATGATCGCCGATCATGAATTCTTGTAACTCTTATTTTTGTTGTTCCAAAACTTCTTCTTCTTCCCTTCGTCTATCTTGAGCTCTATCAATCCAAGGATTTTCAAAGTAACATAGTAAACGTGGCACTATCCTCAATAAATTTATAATCTAAAAATCTTCTTCAGTTGAAGTTCCATTTGCATTCGTAGATATCTGAGTGAACCTTCCACATAAGTTCACCAACTTTCCTCTGAATAGTCTATTCCTCCTAAGGAAGGAATCATAGCTAGCCTCCCTATAGCTTCCCAAGTTCTCTTTGTCCTTGATATTCATCTTTGTTTCCTTATCCAAAACACAATCAATGTCAAAGTCTCCTATTCTTTCCTTGATGCATTATTTTTCTTTAAAGATCTCGGATATTAACATGTGGGTGGTCATTCAAGGTTTCTTTCATCTATAAATACTTTTGTTGATTCTTTCTAGGGTTCTACTATTTCTGGATCCACGCCTCTTGGTTCAAATTCATTTCCCTTCAAGCTTAGATATCATTATAGGGCAATCCAATATTTCATGGTCTAGATATTTACAATTAAGACAACCAGTTCTTCCACCAGAGCATTCCTTAGCTATTTGTCGAGTTTTCTGCAACTTTAACAGAGGGTTAATCCTCTTTATTTTAAATGATCCCGAACCTCTAGGATCATAGGAGCTAGCCTGCAACAAATTCTTTATAGGATTATGCATCCATTTGTTAGTCCAAACATTCTTTCTATTCCTTAAGTATAACATATCTATCACTATTCTTACCCGGATCTATTCATATCAAACCTTCTTTCATCTATTAGTACTTACTGGTTGTAAGACTGGGACATAATATATCAAACATACCTATATCCATGCTTTAAAAACAAAGTTTCCGGTTAATGCTTACTTTTCTACAGTACAAAGCTTCCAGATCTAGAACTTAACTATTCTTACCTTTATCGAACCTGAGCTTACGGATCTTACCTCTTTTTAATCGAAGAAAATTCCACTTTTACCTTTCTTAGAGCACAAAGCGTTGATGTACTTCTTTTCTTCAATATCAACCTCTTTTCTTGCAGATATCACCTTTCTTTCTTGGCACGAAGCTTCATAGACCGAGTAGGATGTTGCACACTAGGAAACAGATCTATGCACAGAGCTCTACGGTTTAGGTCAGATCTTTACACAAAGATTCTTCTTCTTTAGTTCCCAAAAATCACATTTTTTGGGTCACAAATATGAACATTTTGTTGGGACGGGGAAAAGCGGGGTTCAATGCTACAAGCAAAAAACTACTTGCGTCCCTTTCGACCCAACACACGCAAAGTAGATGAAGTCTCACGGAGTAGAAGTGGTTACAAAGACTTCAGTGTCTACAACCTTAGCTGGGACACGGATATGTGATTATATCTCTTATGGAGCACTTAGCATCGATCATTCGTCAATATTAAACCCTTATTATACTTACAAATAGCATAGACCATTGCAACATTCACTTAGATCTAAAGGATTTCCAGGACTTAGCAACAATAAAACATATCAGATCCGGTAGATCAACACTAATCACATCTTCATACATGTCAGATCTAACATTCACACACCTCTAAAGAGCACAAAGCATAAGTAGATCTATTTAAATATATCAAAGCACTTAGAAAAATAAGGGATAAACACATCAAATCGAAGCCTGAAATAACATAGTGTTTACATGGTTTACCCCCACCACGGGCTACGTCCACCAGCTCTTCTTCTTTATTGGTGTCTTCAATCGGTTACAACCGCAGGCCACCAAAACCTTCTTCATGGAATGAGAAGATCTATGCAGCTAAGCTAGATCCTTATTCCATAGCGCTGTAACAAAGCCTTCCACAGCATGCCCTAGCGACTTTCCTTAATCTGCAAATATCTCATTCACGCAGGCACTTACAAAATCTATTAGCTCTTAGCTTACATTACATACATCTATATATCTTTCGATATATGCCTAGATATCTATTTATACATTACAAAAGTGGGCTAAGCGTGGGTAAACCATGAGCCGACATCCACTTCCCATTACATATTCCCAAAAACCCAAAGGGACTCGAAGGGTGGGCGAGATTCCCGTGATCCTCCGCTTCTGCTTAAGCTCTTCCTTCTATTTGGTTAGCCGAAGTCCCAAATAAGGTCAACATGACCAAGATTATCAAAACTTGGTGAGGGGCCAACACCACCCTCTTTTGGTTCTATCCTCATTTGAGGGGTGACTGGCTATTGAGATTTTTAATAATCAGTCTATGGTTGGGTGGAATGTTAGTCCCAAGAATTTGGTTCATAGCTTTCTTGTGAAAAGATAAGTGTTCTCACTTGTTGTGTTAAATTATGTGTTTTAATTATTGTGCATGAACTGCTTATTATTGGTGATTTATATGTTGTTGTAATGAGTTATTTAGATGCATTTTATGTTTATTATCATCATGCTATAGATGCTTCTATTTTTTGGTTATAGGCAGTAGATAAATTGGTTTTAAATTGTAGCTGAAAGAATCTGATGAGTTAAATGTAAATGAATTAAATAAGTTAGCAAAGGCTCGTTTTAGCTTTTATTCCTTACTGTAATTTCCTTTATATGGGTTGGGGGACGTTCTGAATGGAACAATAACCATCTACATGATTGATTCTTACCCCATTCAATTACTTTGAAAGGAAACCCAAGACCATACTTCTAGTAAGGAGTAAGGGGATTTACAGGGTCACTATGGAGTGTCTATCTACTTTAAGTTGATCAACATTAGGTGAATACACATCCATCCTTAGTATTTTTCCTTTGTCTTTGTGTGTTCCTCATATTTTATTTACTTATTCTCTTTTCTCTTTCAATGTGAGTTGTGGGTCAAGCTATCATCAAATCCCCAGTTCCACAGACCCACAAGAACATGTATTTTTACTTAGTCGCATTTTATTTCTTGCAATCCCAAAACTTAGTTAATTTTTATGCATTGTAGGAGTCACGTTGCGGGACACAAACCCATTCATGTCCCACAAATCCTCATGTCCCGCGTCCCACAGTCACATGACACTCCAAAATGATCCTTCTACCTTAGCATCCTCATAATTTTATAGCTTCCTTTCATTACTTAGCCATTTCTTTGAATGTGGATGTGGGACACACGTCTTTTCCACTTACCTTTTCTTCCTCATGTATGTGTCCCAAAACTTGAAATACCATGTTCTACAAAGAAACCCATTCACTTTTGTGACCCGCATAAATTCCTCTTCATATACTTAGTCTATTTTTCTCTTTGCGAACGTGGGAGTCATCCATTCTTAAATTTTCCATTTCCCATGTATTGTGTCCTGCATTCACCATATTTCACTCTACATTTCCCTTTTCACACTTCCATACTTAACCATTTCCATCTTCCATGAAATCACATCACAATTTCCCGATCACATTTATTTTCCCTCACCCCGTCAACCACCACTTGTGTGAACATAATATCGTTATTATAGTGGTGAATATTTCGTAAAGATTTCTAATAAATTCTAAATATTACCATACAATATGGTAATATTGGAATAAAACTATAATTGGTTAATAATCAAGAATGCATAATTAAATTAAATAAAGGATTAATATTTCCATGCTATAAAATGTTATATCGACAATAGCGGCACCTATTGGTAAGAATAAAAAGTAGTGCAAATTAAGTCAAGTAGGAGAAATGATTTTTATTGTGGAGATACAATTAATACTCTTGGATGTGAAGACCATGAGTTCCAATGGTTGGAATCTTACAATTGGTACAAGGATATCTGTCCCATTGAGAAGGAGACAAACCAGGTTTGGATCTATGGAATAACACTGGCTATATGTGTATGTGAGGTTACAGACTTTAAGGAGTTGGTTCTCTAGTGTGTAAACAAATTTGATACATAAAGAATAATAATTATATTTTAGGAAACAACCCATTTCCTTGGATCCCTTTTGTTATCACGAGAATGCTACAAATCCTAAAAACCACCATGCAGTTCAAGAATGAGGAAGCTAATGAATTTCTTAAGGAACAAAAAGGAGGAGCGAAGCTCCTTGAATATTTGGTCAGACCAAGAGCTAATACCAATGCCTCTAAGATCCATGAAAGTTCTTTAAAATACTTCTACAAATAATTTGGTTGGTTTTTTTCATGTATAATTGGACTGGAGTGCATGGTATGCATCTTTGAGAAATATGTTTTTTATATTCTTCACTTTGTTGTACATGAGGATGACCTGATTGATTAGGGAAAGATTATTTCAAATGAAATTTCGTTTCAATTGAGTGGTTTGAAAATAACCCAAAAATTCTATACGACTTCTTATTTTATATTTTCCATAACCTATTTCCACATATTCAAAGACTTGGTGAGGGAAAAGAATGTTCATTTCAACATGGAACTAATATCTATCTAGTATCCATCCTTATGGAGACACACGGATCAATACAATTTCTACTCAAGCCACAACAATTTTGTTTCTGAGTTCAAAAAGTTAAACTTTGGTCCTAACATGTCGAGATTGTCACTTTACGCTGCCTCTTTTCTCTCAGAGAAAGGATTTTTTCAAACTACAAAGGATTTTATTCTTCTAATATTATTCGGTTTCAAAGAGAAACCCTTTTTTTCTCCCCTTCTATGTATCCTATAGACACTTTTTCATCGAAGTGTACAGATAGTACAAGTATTGGGCTCATTTCTTTTAATGAAAGAGGAAAGTAGTTCATTCCATTTCCTTGGAGAGTTGGAGAAGTTGTTTTCAAGCATATTTATCACTTTGATGAATTTGCAGGTCAATTTGACCAACTTGTTTTAAAGGAAGCTAAATGCATCAATATTTTTGACCCTAATGACCTATTTTCTATGCACATTTCCCTAGTGGAATATTCTTCTTATTTTTTAAATATAGAAAAATTCAAAAGGAGGAGGAGATATTCAAATCCTCCCCAAGAGCCATGGATGATGATTTTTAGCTGACTAGAATTTCTCTCATGGGCTAATTTTCCATGGTTTTCCCAAAAAAAGATTTTCTATTCTAAAATGATTCACCCAAATCCTAAAGGAAAAAATGATTTTACCTTAAAATCGCCAAATGTATATACATTATATAAAATCCTTAGAAATTTGAATATTTTTACAAAATATCTCTAAACATTATAGTTGGCATATGAGGATTACCAAGATTCATCAAGGTTTCTACATTTTAAAATAAATTTCCATCCTTAAAATCATCCATGCAAGACCTCAGCTAATGAAGAGTTTGAATGATATCAAGAGCTAGAAAAACTAATGGACGCTACAGACAAAAGGACAGAGAAGTGACCAACAAAATCCCCAATTCACCTAGTGTTTCACATAAAAGTACTCTAGCTAAAACAAAACCGAGAAGTACCAGCATGGAAATAATAAAAACACCTACCGAAAACTCATATGATGGCAGCGACAAAGACCCTACAAGGATAAATATGTAAAAATATCACGTCATACATACTTCTTCTAAAAGAAAGAGACAGACTTAGAAAACGAGACTGGAAATACCTAAAATTGATGAGGTCCGTCCATCCATCCATCCTCCATTTCTCCATCCATCCATTCCATTCCATCCGTCCATCCATCCATCCATTTCTCTCCATTCCTCCATCCATCCTCCATTCCATTCCTTCCATCCATCCATCCATCCATTCATTCCATCCATCCATCCATCCTTCCTCAATCCATCTTTCCATCCATTCCATCCGGTCCATCCTTCCGTCCTTCCATCCATCCTTCCGTCCGTCCATTCCGCTTTCCATTCCACTCCGGCTCCATTTCCTTCATCCATTTCCATCCGTCCATCGATCCATCCATCCATCCTCCATCCATCCGCTGTCCATCCATCCTTCCTCCATCCATTCCATCCATCCAGATCCATCCATCCGTCCATCCATCAATCACTGTCCATTCCTCCATTCCGTCCATTCCGTCCGGCTCCATTCCATTCCATCCACTGTCCATCCACTCCATTCCTCCATCCATCCGGCTCCATTCCATCCATCCATTTCCTCCATCCATTCCATCCATCCATTCCTTCCGTCCATTCCATTTCTCTCCATTCCTTCCTTTCCTCCATTTCCTCCATCCATCCGGCCTCCGGTCCTCCGTCCGGCTCCACTCCATCCGCTTCCTTCCTTCCTCCATCCTCCATCCATCCATTCCATCCATTTCCTCTCCGTCCGTCAGGCATCCCCCAGCCGATTGTTTACCCTAAGATGTCACAAGTCCTTGCTTTACCCCCTACACCCAGAAACCCTATATAGTCAGCCTGAGACAACACAGCGAGGAAAAACCTCAAAGCGTGGTTGGCCTTTGGTTTCAATTATTCTCTGATATTCTAGGGAATGATCAACTAACAGAAAAAGTTGCACAATGTGCTATACCTAGTTTTAGGAAAAAAAAACAACCCATAGAAGCAAGGATAAAGGAAAATCTTCCTAAGAAAAGTACTCAAAGAGTGTAGCGAAGAAAAGTCTGAGAACCGACAAAGGGAATTCAGTTAATAGCCCAATTAAGATGAATTTTTTAAATTAAGGGCGTCATGTTGGACCTAGGGTCAGATGTAAACATTCTGCCTAAGAGACCTGGGAAGCCTTAGGGCTGAGGCTAACATATTCCTCAATTCAGTTAAGAATGGAAAACCAATATTGTATCTTCCCCATAGAATGGAGAGTAATGGAAAATAATTGGTAGCAGGAGTAAAACAGTGGTTGACTTTGAAGTCACTGAGATCATGGGATATAAAGGAACCCTACCTACACTACTTGGTATTGATTGGGCCTATGATAATTATGTAGTAATCGACTTAAATAAATACACCATGACCTTTGAGGTTGATTGAATCAAGGTAGTTCAAACTTTGGACCCATATGTAGGACCAAGGTACACAAAACCAACAGACAATAATATGGAAGGAAAAGACTTGGACTAGTTGTACACTATAACAGTTGGGATGAGAAATGATTATATAAAACCCACCGATGATGATGGGTCAGTAAGTTGGAGAAGTATACAACCAACATACGAAGATTCAGAACTGACATTCGACATTTGGCAACAAGGCTCACATGAAACATTCTCAAAGTGCATAACTATCAGAATGACGATATGGGTTGGGACCGAAGTCAGATAAAACCCATTGTACGATGGCACCTCAGATCTTGATATTTTTTGCACAAATTGGATGAAGATGTAAGAGAAGATCAAGAGTCTCGGTACTAGATGTAGCCTTTTAGAACAACCCCACAAGATGGTGGTATAATCATAAAGTCATACTCAAAACTTGGAATGAGGTGAAGCAAGCTATCAAATACAGGTTCCAAAACAAGGAGAAACTAGAATCATAGATGCAGATGGATCTCCAAGTTGCACAACTATTCAGCAGAGAATCAGATCCTGGGAATACACATCGAATAGTGCATGACTCAGTGGAAAGATGAAGGGATACCCTCTTACTTATGGATTCAGGTATTTCCCCACTCTCTAAGTCCAATCCCAAAATCTTGGTTTATACATGAGGAAACTAGAAGACAAACCAACAACTAGCAAAATGGCAACTCATTTTACGCAGGACTTTTCATTCCTGAAGTAGGTACCCCAGGCTTGCAGTAGCTACACAAACAGTTAAATAATTTCTTTTTACGGATAATGGTAATCAGAAATCGAACTTATTGGTATGTGCCAAGTATAATGAGAACTTCAGACAAATATCCACTTTCCCTCAAATGTCGCCCTATAGAATGCCTAACATATTAGCAAGGATTCATAAATCCTAGATGACTTAGAAGAACTAAGAAACCTAGACATCAAAGAGAGGGGAGCAGAGAAATTCAAAAACCATACCCAGCCTAACCGATAGTTTCTATAATCCTTATTAAAATTGTGCAAAATCAACATAGGGACCCTTGAGCAATAGAGATATGTGGTGGGAGACTCTTGGGATGATCAAACTGGTTAGAATACATGGTTTACTGCAGGAATGAGGATTTGTTCCCAAATACTTTTTTGGGTTAAAGGGAATCAAGGGAGTCATGGGAGGAATTAAGATTGAGTTAAAACTAGGATCCAATCTTGTCATACATAGACCATACAGTCTTAGCAAAGGTAAAAGATAAATTTAAAGAAGATAGATGGAGATGTTAGAAGTGGGTCTCATTTTTCTTAACCCAAGAGTAAAAGATAAATTTAAAAAGAAGATAGATAAGATGTTAGAAGTAGGTCTCATTTTTGAAATCGAAGAAGCAGAGTGGGTTAGCCTGATAGTTATTCAAAGAAAGAAAGACATTGAGGATATTAGAGTCTATGTAGACTACATAAGTCTCAACTCTGCATGTGTACATGACCCTTTCCCAACACCCTTTATAGATGAGGTGCTAGAACAGGTTGCGGGAAAAGAATTTTCCTTTATCATCAAGCCAAGAAGACGCAACGTAGGACCTGATCACCTGTCCAGGTTAGAGTCAGGGGAAAGTGGTGGAGCGGTAGATGACCAGCTCCTAGATGTAGATTTTTTCAGGATTGAAGCCATATCAGAATATCTGGAGGACATAAAAATCTTTCTCAATACAGGGGCATGTCCTGAAACCTATTCCACAACCTAGAAACTCCATATGGTTGTTAGAGTAGTAGATTACCAGTTGATCACCAGACAATTTTATAAAATAGGACTAGACAACATTCTCAGACAGTGTGTCCTAGATCATGAAAGGAAAGATATACTCTGGTAATGCCATAGTGGAGTTGCAGGAGGCCACACAGGAGGAAATGCCATGGCACAGAAAGTTCTACATGCAGGACTTTGGTGGGAAACACTCTTCAAGGATGAAAAAGTATATGCTAGATCGTGTGATGTTTGTCAATGCATGGGCAAGCCGTCACGCCAAGATAAACTACCTCTAAAACCATTCAGAGCTCTACAATCATTTGAGAAATGGGTAGTTGAATTCATTGGACCAATCAACCCCACAACCAAACATTCAAAATCTAGGTACATCATTACTGCGACTGATTACCTTACCCGTTGGGAAGAAGAAGTAGTTGTACAGGATTGTTCAACATATGCTGCTGCCAAGTTCATTTTCGAGAATATCATTACTTGATTTGGATGTCCCAGGAGCCTAACCAATGATCAAGGAGCTCATTTTATAAGCAACACTATAGAAACACTTATAGAATAATTTTTTATTCAACATCACAAGAGTCATCCATACCACCCACAAGCCAATGGAACAGTCAAATCCTTCAACAAGATCTTGGAAAGGGGACTAAAAAAGGTTTGTTGTGAAAACCGAGAGGACTGGGATGACCAAGTTCCATCTATACTATGGGCTTACAGGACAACCACAAAGAAACTCCACAGGTACACACCGTTCCAGTTGGTTTATGGGAGAGAGGCAGTGGTGCCTGTAGAGTTCATCACTCCAAGTTTGTATATTTCACAAGTCACATGCATGACAGAAGAGGAATCCATTGTGCAGAGACTTATAGAACTACATTAACTCAAAGAAACCATATTTCTAGCAAACTTTCATCAGTTGGTTGAAAAAGAAAGACAAAAATCTTGGCATGATAGGCACATTAAGACCAAGGTATTTAGAGAAGGAGACAAGGTGCTACTCTACGATCGCCTGTACCAGAAGCATCCTGGAAAGTTGTGTATGCACTAGTTGGGACCATTCATGATTGCAGAGATCCAACCATCAAGAGAAATCTGACTCGCACACTGGATGGTATGCTACGACCAGGATGGGTGAATGGTGCTCGCCTGAAGCCCTACCTGTCTCAAAATTGAGAAAGAGGGACTGTCGCTGTAGTCCAAACGATCTTGTACAATAGTTAGATTTGAATTTTTCTGAAATTTTTGTAAGTTCAGTAATAAAGTCAATATGCGCAGTGTTGCACCATGACACATAGTTCATTTTCTGATTAAGTGTTGTTTGATACAAAACTAATGAATCAGCAGTGCAGGATCCAAAGATTAAGAGAATCCATTAATGATAGTTATTAATATGATAGGGACAACCTCTGTGGTCAGAGAAAGGATGAATCTAAATCCATATGGCACGTGAGCCTAGTCTAGCCACAACCTTTATTGTCATTGTGGTACCACATCTGAAGTCTGTTAAGCCATAAAGCCATGTTATGAAAAGATGCCATCAAAGTTCACAGCCAGATACCCAACCGTCAAATGGAAAGATCTAAAATCAACCATGTCCCTATTCCACTCACAAAAATAAGTAAATGCCAGAATCTCCAAATAGGATTTACCCTATTAAACTATCCCGTCGAAAAACTCAGATCCTGTTGCGTCCATACACTCATGATGAAAAACAGTTATTTCTAAAGTTACCTATCAAGACAAGTATAAGGCCATGAGAAATTTCTCAAGAATGCATCATTTCCAAAAGAAGCATAGCCATTTTTGAATTCATCAGAGTGAACCAGTCGGTACCATTGTGAAATCCGTCGTCCTTAGCTTGCTACAAAATCTTTAATTTCAAGAGCCACAGCTAGACGAAGTGCCATGGTGAAAGAATCGGTTCCAAAGGAGCCCTGTGACCCC
The DNA here is from genome assembly GCA_010110895.2 of Picea sitchensis. NCBI lineage: Eukaryota > Viridiplantae > Streptophyta > Pinopsida > Pinales > Pinaceae > Picea > Picea sitchensis. The sequence continues at coordinate 40,750 of SNQJ01S0042892.1, read as the reverse complement.
CGGGTTGAGGTCATGGGTGATCTCAAAGGGAAAGTGAAGCATGTTAATCTCCTCGACCTTGACCTCATGGATTAATCCAATCAAGATTTAAAAGGTCAATATTGGAACAAAGGAGACACCGAATCTTGCCAATGTCAAATATTATTGGTATGCTTCTACCATTGACAAGATTACAGAGTTGTTGCACGAATATTAGGACTTGTTTCTAACCAAGTTCACTGATATGAAGGGTATAAAAGGTCCTATGGGAGAGATGAGGATCCCTTTGAAACCAAGTGTGAAGCCAGTCAAGCAAAGACCCTACATATTGAACCCAAAATACAAGGAAAAAGTGAAGATTGAGCTTGACAGAATGTTGGATGCAGGGATTATTGAACCTCTCAAAGAGTTGGAGTGGATTAGCTTTATGGTCATGCAAGACAAGAAGACATGAGAAATCAGGATATGTGTTGACCTCAGGAATTTTAATGATGCCTATCTGCATGAACCCTTCCCTACACCATTCACTGATGAAGTGTTAGACAATGTGGGAGGCCAAAAGGTATAATCTTTTATAGATGGATTTTGAGGATACCATCAGATCCGGATTTCCAAGGAGGACCACCACAAAACCACATTTTCCATGGAATGGGGATCCTACCAATATATAGTAATGCCATTTGGACTGGAGAATGCCCCAGCCATATTTTCCAGGGTGGTGGTCGAAGCATTCAAAGAATTTTTGCATAAATTTTAGAAGCATATTTTGATGACTGGACTGTGTTTAGTTTGTTGAAAAATCATATTGAATGTCTAAGGCTAATGTTGGATAAATGCAGGCAGTGTCAAATTTCTTTGAATTTGAATAAGTGCATCTTCTTCTCACCATTTAGAGTGTTATTAGGCCATATTGTATGCAAGAAGGGATTGTTGGTTGATCCATCTAAAATTGCAATTATAGTTGATTTGCCACCTCCTACTTCAGTCAAACAACTATGCACTACACTAGGACATACTGGCTATTATAGGAAATTCATTAAAGGCTATGCCCAAATCAAAACACCAATGGATAAGTTGTTGAAGAAGGATTGTTAGTTTGGTTGGACAGACGAATGCCAGCCGATCTTCGACACGCTAAAACAGAAGATGGTCACTGCACCCATTCTGGTTTTTCAGATTGGAACAAGGAGTTTCATGTGCACGTCGATGCATCTTCTATTGCACTAGGAGCCATACTGACAAAACCAGGAGAAGGGGAGATTGAAAATCTTTTAGATTTTTCTAGAAGGAAGCTATCTACAACTTATAATAACTACACCACTACAGAAAGAGAAGGATTAGCCATGGTGTACGTGCTGCAGAAATTCTGCCACTACTTGTTGGGAGGCCACTTCAAAATGTTTGCAGACCACTCTACACTGAAATACCTAGGCAACAAGCCAATGTTGGGGGGAGAATATGCATATGGATTCTTTTGTTTCAAGAATATGATTTTGAAATCATATTTAAGATAGGAAGAATGAACAAGGGCCCTGATCACTTGTTGAGGTTGGAACATGGAGAAGAACCCACCAGTTTGGAGGATACAATGTCGGATGCACAACTGCTCACCATTATAAATATTGATAACCACTTCGTAGACATAGTCCAGTTCCTATCAATAGGAATGACACCTAGTCAATATACAATTCCATAGAGGAAATAGTTGGTAGTGCGCGCTGCAGACTTTTCACTGATAGCTGGTCAGCTATACAAAATGGGACCTAATGGGATACTAAGGAGATGCATTATGGAGACAGAGAGACCATTGATCCTTGTAGAATCTCATGAAGGCATCGCAGGAGGACACTATGCAGGAAGAGAAACTGCACAGAAGGTTCTGCAAGATGGACTTTGGTGTCCTACCTTACACAGAGATGCAAACGATTATGCTAGAGCCTACGATGTATGTCAAAGAGTTGGGAAACCATCCATTCACGATGAAATTCCATTAGCACTACAAATGACCCTACAAGCATTTGAAATGTGGGATATTGACTTTGTGGGACCCATAAACCCACCAGGAAAGCACACATGAGCAAGGTATATCATTACAGTGACCAAATACATAACCAGATGGGCTAAAGCCAGAGCAGTAAAATACTCTAGTGCAACTATAACTGCATGTTTTATATTTTATGACATAATAACGAGGTTTGGATGTCCCAAGATCCTTATGAGTGATAAAGGCACACACTTCATCAATAAGACATTTGAAGCCCAAACTGAGGAATTTGCGGTCCACCATCAGAAGAGTACACCTTACCATCCACAAGAAAGTGGACTTGTTGAAGCATTCAACAAGATATTGGAGACAACACTAACGAAAATTTGCAGTGTGAATAGGGATGACTGGGACTTAAGAGTACCTGTAGTACTATGGGCCTATCGAACCACTTGCAAGAAATTAACAATGCAGACCCCTTTCAAGTTGGTTTATGGTATTGAAGTTGTTGTCTCGATGGAATACTTGGTGCCAAGATTAATAATTGTTGCCTTTATAGACATGGATAATACTAGCGTTCTTTGCGACAGGATTGCATATTTGGTTGAACTAGAAGAGGACAGATTCATTGCAGAATTCCATCAGTAGGTTCAGAAGGAAAGAGAGAAGGCCTAGCACGACAGACACATCAAGAAGAAGGCATTCAAGCAAGGTGACTTAGTACTAGTGTATGACAGTAAATTCCTGAAACACCTTGGGAAGTTGAGACTGCATTGGCTCGGACCCTATGAGATTGGCTATGTGACATAAGGAGGAGCTGTGAAGTTGAAGACATTGAATGGAGAGTGGAAGGAAGGATTGGTGAATGGGATTCGACTGAAGTTGTACTATGACAACCAGTTTCCTCGTAGCTCTTAGTAAAAACATGAGAAAAAGGGTTCAGGTACCAAGTGCACTTGAAACTGGGTACCAAACATAGAAAATATAGTCTACAAAAGGATAGGATGAACACATAGAGCATAAAGAAAAGACTGCACTGTGTAGTCCAAAGTCAACGTAAAGGAGAAGGATCAAATCTGAAGTGTCTCGATACAAGTCACAGGTGAGTATTGGGGGAATGTTGTCCCTTGGCTATGGAAGAGAGAGAAGAACAAGAAAGAAATGGTGAAATGCGCACTTTGTGGGAGACACAGTGACTGTCACTTTGTCGAAGTGAGCAAAAGAGAAAAGAAGATGAGTGAAGTATGGAAAATCAAGTCGTTGGATGAGAAGATCAAGGTTGACAGATTAGCAAGAAAGATGGATCGAGGACAACTCAGCAAGCGGAGAAAGATACCATTGGATGCCTTGGAGCACCGCGTGAGAAGGAAGGAACTACAGGCTAGAGAAGCCCATAAAAAGAGGGTCAAATTGACCTAGGGTTTTGGTATCTAAGGTTTTGGCACCTAGGTTTCTGCCTAAGGCTGTCAGTGAAGTATTGTAATGTATAAATAAAAGGTCAAGAGGACCTGGGTTGAGTTGGTACGATATTTTTGTTTATCTAGCTATAGTATTGTGTGAGAGATCATTGTATTGTGAGAGAGAAGTGTTGAGAGAGAGACAACCTTCTGGTATTGTAAGATCTTCCATTATGTGCGAAGGTCAAGTCTTGTAGTTGGGTGCGTAGGAAGGGGAGAGAAAGAGAAAGAAGAAAGAATATCTGTTAGCCGAGAGCGCAGACAAGAAATGTATGCTTTACCTTAATAAACCATAAGCACAGTTCTATGGATGTAGCCCTAGAGAGAGGGTGAACCGTGTATATATTGTGTTGTGTGTGTGATTGATGCTTTGATCTCTGTCATTGTTATATTGTTATTTGCATTACTGTGTTAGATCAGATCTATAGCTATGAAGGATAGGTCTATCTTGATAAGTGTTAGATGCATACTGAGTTGTTGTTGTATTGGATCCACTTGATATTCCCGTGGTTGTAGACATATCTGTCCTGCAACCCCCTCATAGCTTCTTTGGGTGAGACTGCATCTGCTTCACAGGTTTTGTTGAAAGGGATAGTATCTAGGGCTTGTTGGTGTGCTCTTGGAGTGAACCTTGGGTTTGGCCCTGTGCCAACACTACTGGATGATGTTGTGTTGTCAGGTGCAGATGTTAACTAGATCTTGGTTGTTGTGTTCGGTACCGAACCATTGGTGAAGAGACCCAGAAACGGGGTCTCATTGAACAAACCTCTGAACCCCCAACCCCTTGCATTAGCCGCACCCTGCACCTGCGCAACGGTCAAAGCCACCACTATCATTGATATTCAGGATGACCTAGAGCCTGTAACACTTCCGTCCACATTTTTCATTGAGCAACCTCCATCACCACCACCACCCCAATCACCAAACCCTGCCACCACCAGTCCACATCAGACCAGAACCCCAAGTTGATGTAGCTCGATCAGCCAGAGATAATGGAGCGACGACTCCTAGAAATGAACCTGAGATTCACCCAAACCAACATCAGAAGTTTGTGGTCCAGACTCCAAAGAATCAAAGCCAGACATCAAGCTAAATGATCTACATACAAACACCTAAGAACATCAACCTAAGTCTCCAGTGCAAGGAAAAGATGCACGAACTAGAGAGGAGCCGAAAGTTGGAAGAAACCAGCAAATCACCTCACCAGCCAAGGGTGAGGGTGCCCAAGTAATCAAGGTGCATGAAGAAAAAGCACCAGAAGAGCTGGAGATACCATATGCTCAGAATGAACCAAAATTAACAATCGGGAAAGATACAAAATCCGCACAAGAAAAAATGGAGCGAGTCCTCCAGAACCCTCAACAATGCGCCGAATTGATGCAAATCTACATAGCCAGAATAGAGGTTTTGACTCTTTTTCCCATAGCGCTAAGCTTGAGGATCGCACCAGCGCCACCAAAGGAGGAGGAGGTAGAAACCCGCTTAGACCATCCAACGGCTAGTGGAATTCCACTGTAGATATGAGCACCCAGCGACATAGCTCCTTTATCCGGCGACCTGGTACAATGGCCAACGATGCAATTATTTGGACTAATCTGAGCATCAACGGACCAATTAGAGCAAAGGATCCATGAGGCCAAGAGATATGCCGAGGTTGCAAGAAAGGAAGAGTTTGTCATGCAAACATGCAGGATACAACAAGAGCATGAAAACCTCCAAGTTCATCGCAAACTAGAAAAAGTGCAGGAAAGACTTTCCGAAGCCTGGCTGGAGATTCGGAAGGTTGTGCCCGAATTACTCGAGGTCAGTGATGCAGGTGAGCCAGAACACCAAATTTATTTTCTACAAGGGGCATGGACATAACTCACCACTCAAGTTGAGCAGTTGAAAGAACAATTACAACAAGCCCAGAAAGAGGTAGACCAATAGCCCCAGAAGCTACAGGAGAAGATGCAAAAGATAATATTGCAAGGTAACAATGCCCGAGCAACATTGCACAAGCACACAATGGAATGCACCAAAATATTCAAGGAAGTCAGTGACTGGATGGGCATCATCGCTCGACGAAAACAAGTATTGGAGGAGGTGCATAAAAAGATCCAGGTATTGAACAAAGAAGTTTCGGCCACAATGGACCCCATAGAGAAACAACAGAAATTCAACCAAATCGAACAGGCCGACAACGAACTAAATACACTCTTTGAGGCACAATTTGTAGCCAAGAAGGAGCTGCGTGACTTTCGACCTATAATTCAGACAACCTACATGCAAATTCATCAATTTGATGCAAGAGAATATTCTGAGTGGAACTTGTTGGTCGAGGCCAAGACAAATGAATATAGCAAAGAGACGACCCAACAATTTCTTGCAAAGGCATCTATCCTCACCCGAAAATGGCAGGACAAAGTTGGAATCTTTCAAGGAGTGAAACAACGAGCCTTAGATTTAGTACCAGAGTTGGGCCCTTCGTTTGAAGAGGTAAAAGGAGAGAAAGCACAAACATAAGAGACAAAGGAAGAATAAAAGAAGGACAAGGGAAAACAATAGATGCTCCTGGAGGATGTGAAAGAACCAAGCACTTGACTCGAGGGCGAGTCATGGATTGTGGTCGAAGCCTATTGGGCCCTTCGTTTTGGATAAAGGAGTAGTGCAAGCTTCATCAAAGACCTGGATAAAGAGAAATAGAAAGCAGTTGCGAAAGTCAATGTAATGCCAGCTAATCAACACACGGTTTCAATAGAACAAGAAAGCGTGTAAGCCAAGAAAGAAGACACAACCCAACTTATATATAGGGATAAACATAATTGTAAAAGGGTTGGCCAGGATAATTGTAAAAGGGTTAGTCAGGTTGTGGTTGAGTCGATTGATTTATTCATTCTTGTTGTTGTTAACCAGTCGGATTAGTTGTTGATGATCATTGTAAGTCGAGCGAAGTCAAGTATTGAGTTTGTAATGAATAGGATCTATCAGTTTGAGAATTGGGGCTCGACGACTTGAGTCCAGAGCCAAGAGTCTATACAACGCACTCCTGAGTAATTATGAGTCTGTAATCATAGAAAGATTCCAAATATAATATGAAGAAGGACCTAAATTTTTGAATATGTTGTGTCTCTGTGTGTTTACTTATGCATTACAATATCTCCTTATGGCTTATGAGTTCTAGTTGATGGTTCTACGTTTAAATTCTTACTAGCGATGTAAGTAGGTTCAATTCTTGCACATGTATCTTTCAGATCTGTTCATGGATCTTGCGCAAGATCAGTAATGAGTCTTGAAGGCTCTATGGATCCTCTCAAGTCTTTTCCCTACCCTTCCCTATCTATCTGTCTCAACAACACTTCAAGTGAGAATTCTTCTCTTCGGAGGAGATGAAAATGCCAGTTCTCTATACTACACGGTACCTTTTGTTGGTAACCTGAGAAGTAACCTGGTCTAATCAAACTCATGCCAACATGGCCTACAATAGAAATTCCAAAAAAAAATGATAGAGAAGGTTAACATGAAAAATAAGAAAATTTCTGAAAAATGGAAATCATTAATTGATTTTCATGGAGTCGCACCCTAAAAAAATGTACAATTTCATGAAACAACCATGGAGGCACTGAAATAATATGTTTTTAATATTGGGAAAGAAAATTTAATTCTAAAAGAAAAAATAAAGGAACTAGACAACTCTAATTCTAAAACCATTATTTGTTGAGCCCCTAAATGTGATTCAACCAATACTTACCCTTGAGGATGTCCCAAAAAGAAACAGTAAGTTGAAAGGTTCCTCCAGTTTGTTTTTTCAAGTGAGAAATTTCATCGGAGATGGAATTAAAAAAAAAAATAGGCTTAATCCATGAAATCTAGGATCTTGTATAGAATTCAGCTAGTTTCTCAAAAATGATTATGCATTTAAGAGAATATCTCTGAATCTAGAGAATGATGAAGGTTTTTACAAGGAGGATGTGGAAATGTTTGTAGAAAAATTTTCAAACCTAAGTGACACCCATAGAAGAGAACATAACCTTCCATCTAGTATCTGAATGAAGCAGATTAAGGCATGCTGGATAAAAAGAATTAAAAGTTTAAGAGAAATGTTGTCTGAATTAGATGTTGTGAAAATCAAGAGAGGTGATCTATTTCATAAGGTTTTTGAACTTACAAAGGAACTTGCTATCCAAAAAATTATCAATGGATAACATACTTAAAGCTAAAGAGAAACTCTTGGATCAACTTGAAGCATTAAAATTTGCATAGGTGAGTGAGTTCAATGACTCAATAGAATTATCCAAAGATGAGGTTGAAAGGTGTCTTTTCTGATACATTAATAAGAATGATGAAATCGATGACATGTTGCACCAACTAAGTATAGATTTAAGATAAATGGAGAATGGACTATTTGATATGAAAACCAAGAATGAAATAATGGTTGCTCCAATGAGGGAGTACATTGAAGAATGTTTAATAAAATATTTGGTTAATTTCACCAAGACAAATCAACATGAAGCAATTACAATGATTATTCCACCTCTAGAACAACAACCACCTACAAAAGAACCATCAACAAGCAAGTAAATGTTTAGAATATTTCCATCACAGTAAGTCAAGTAGAAACCTTATTCTTTCCCTTACCATATTTCTTCTTCAGTCATTTGTCACATTTTTTTTTCTATTCCCAGTAATATGTGAAACCTAAGGCTGACCCTTGACAAAAAAAAAAATCTTCCACGACTCTATTTCATTTCATGGTCTGTGGGAGCCCCACCCAAGTCCTCTTTGAAGGACAAAGGAGGACCCTTTTATTTTTATTTCGATACATTAGTGTGTTTTATTTAAATACATCTATTAAATTTTTAGGTTCCCAGAGAACTACTTTGGGACACAACATTATTGATTTCTCAAGAATTTTAATTTAAGTGTGAGATTTTAGATGTGTGTCTTCATAATATTTATTGGGTTTAATGAAATAATCATTTAGATTTATCTGTCATATGTGGTCCATAGTTTCCTTTCCCTTTACTGAATATTGTGGTCTACTTCAATGAATGTTGTGATGGAATTGTCATCCTATTTTTCTTCACACTCTTTTGGTTTATAAATCTGTAACATATTGTAAAGATTTACTTTCTACAATATACCTGGTCCTTTCTCAGGTATTATTTGAATGTGAATATTTGTTTCAAGAATAAGCATGGTCCTCTCTCAGGAATTTTAATTTTTCTTCTATGTTATTTGAAATAGAGGAGTACCACCTATTCAAAAGTGCATGGGGATTTATCCTCGTGAAGTTGACTTAATTAACGTAAGACGGTCTTTTATATCAACATTTTTGGAGACCGTAGTGGGGAGAAAAAAGGTTGGTTTCGTAGATCTAAAAAATTTAATGAATCTACCTGAACCCAATAAACCCCAAATATGAATTGGATTAAGATATCAAAGAAGTATATTGCAGCAGTTGTATGAAATAGCAATTACAACAACAAGGAGTCATGTCGAACTCAAAGAAACTTTGGAAGTTATTTCCCAAGAGGAAGAAAGACCAATATCCCTAAGACAAAGAAGAGAATTTTAATAAAATATGGAATCATATAAGGGTCTATTAACAATAAGTAAAAGTAAGACACTTTCCACTTAAGAAGTTTCCCAAAGTTCAAGATCCAAAAAAGGGTGAAACACTAATCATGGCTGATCGAGAGGAACAAAGAAATGAAATTACTAATGGAGAAAGAGAAAGGAGTGATATACAAATAAATCCAAGAAGAAGGGATAGGCTGAGACCACTTAATTTAAATGGAGAAAAACACACATTGCCAACCCTACCTCAAGGGGTTTTACCTATCTTTTCAGGTGATGGGATTATGAATCCAAAAATACATATGTATCATCTTCTAAGTCTTTGTGATATTCATTTGATCAAACATGATGATGTAATGGTCATAGTATTTTTGCAAACCTTGATAGCTACAACCTATGAATGGTATCTTTCTCTCCTAGCTCAATCGATTGGTTCATTTTATGATTTATAAAGTATGTCCATGGATATGTATGCACCACCTATTGCATATCATACTCTTCTTACCCAAATTCATCTCAAAAAAGGGGAAATAATCAAAGATTTTAATTTACGATTCTTTAAAACATTAAATCAAATCCTAGAAGCCTAACACCCAAATGATCTTTTCATATTTGTATGTTATTACAATGCCACATGCATTCAAATGTGAATTATGCAATATGAAATTCACAAATAAATGATTTAAATGAAGCAATCTAGAAGGAAACAAAAATGGAAGAATACATCTTAGAAACCAATGTTGATCCTGAGATCATTATTGGAAAATTCCAAAGACAAATGACCAACCTATCAATATCACCTTAAGGAGAATCTACTTCTAGAAGTTCTAAAAACTAATCAATTAGTGGAGGAATTCTTCAAGGTGTTCCCAATAATGTGAGAAATGTGTTAAAAATGGTGTTGTCATTGATGTCAAAGGTACACAAAATTGTAATGGTCATGTTGTCATTGATGTCAAAAGACAAGGGGAGGATGCAAAAACCAAAGAGAACTGAACTGGATAGAGGAAGAGAGAATGTTTTGTGAATTGATAATATTTCGTGAGGTAATGGAGATTTTGAAAAATCAATCCAAGAGAACACATGCTACACAAGTATAGTGAAATTGGAAGAGGAACAAGATGACATTGATAAAGAAGAAATCAAGGCATGAGATATAGTATGGGGAGACTCTATGAAAATAGATAAAAATTTGTATTTTCTATGTGATGATAAGCCTATGTTTTTAAAGAATAATGGTGATTGAACGTGATCGAGAAACGAGATCTGACAGAGGGAGTCTTCTAAAACCAAAGAGAAAATCGGGGAAGCACTTGAATTAACCAGGCTAACAAAGGCACTACAGGTTTCTAAATTCCATACAGAGGTACAAGGAGGATGAAATAATCCTGCTGCAGATCTAAGCAGTGTTGAGCTTGAAAAGAAGTGAATGGTGACAATTAAAATATCCCATATTCATAAAGAAAAATGACTTCAGTTGGTTTATAATGAAAAGGTGAAATTAAGTTGTTTGAATAAGAATGGGAAAGTTATGGAACCATGTGCAAAGGATTATGTTTTAAAGAATAAATCATGATCGTTGATCATCGAAGATCAACAACTAATATCAAATTATTGGGTTCTAATACCTGGCGGGCTAGCTCAACCATGTCAGTTTCATGATAACAAACTCATCAATTCAGATGTGTCTAGTAAGATGAATACCACATCAGAGGGAGTCCACATCAATACCATGCCAGTACCATTAACAAGTAGTTCTTCATATTTCACGTGTTAGGAAACATACCAATGCCACATCAGAATAAGTCTATGTGAAATCCATTGAATTTGTAACATCAACATGTGAAATCCATTGAATTTGTAACATCAACACAATGGATTGGAATAGGAAAAGAATTAGGAGTATGTGAAAAAATAGTGAAGTGACCATGGATCCACGGTAGGATTTTGAAAATTGGCTAAGTATCAAGAATGAATCGGTTGGACAGAAATGTCTTGTGGAGCATGGTGAAGAAGTATCGAGATGTCTCACGGAGCATAGTGAAATTTCAAAAATTGACTAACTATCAAGACGTCATGGAGTAACGAAGCAACGAGGAATTGATAGTATGTGAATAAATAATGAAGTGAATGCAAACTCGTAGTGATACTTCGAGAAATTGTCTAAGTATGGGTGCAAAGTGAGTGTGGAGGAACGTGAAGGTGTAATTTGGAGACTGCGGAAGTATGTATAAAAGAAATAATATTCCTTAGAACCATGGTGAAATACTTAGAAAAGTTTCTATTTATGGGTGCAAAGTGAGTGCAACAGAACGTGAAGGTGTATTTTGGAGACCGCAAAAGTTTGAACTCAAATGACTTAGACCCGTAGTGAATGAAATCAATGACTGAGATTTAATTGAGAAGATGATATGAAGGTTGTTATGCATTGTGGTTGCGTGGTATGTTCGGATGGATAGTAAATACACCAATGGTCAAGATTAAAATTGAAGGAATGGTCAGATAGTCATTGAGCGTTGAAGTCATGTTCCGTGTTTAGGTGGTTTGTGAGTAGATTGATGATCATGATTTACTTCAAAGAAAACTAGATCAATGATTGAAATTAAATTGAGGTATGATCCAAGGGTTTTTGTATGTTAGTGTTTTTAAGGTGAGTGAACAAATCGACGGTTGAGGTTTGACCAAGAATTTGATCATATGATTGTTGAGCATTAAAATTTATGCTCTATCTAGTGAGCAGTCTGCATGCGAATTAGGAGGAATTTGAGACCAATTGAAAAGAAACATTTACAACCTAGTTTTAAGGAATATCCAAGCGATCTAGAGTCAATCTCATGAGAAATATTTGAATATGTGGACAAACCCATAGGTTTATGCTCTGTATAAATAATGATGCTCAAATTCAAGTCAGAAGTGTATAGTAAAGTGTGATAAATGTGAGGGAGTGTGTGGATCATGTGAAGACAATATATGAGGATATAAGGCTCGAGGATGGAAGAGAATGAAAGGAAGATAATGCAAGGTCTTAGGAACTTATGAAATCAAGGAGACTGTGAACTGAAGAAATGTGTTGTGACAACAGAGACAGAGCAGCAATTTTATGCAAGTGAAGTCTTAAGGGAAGAGAAGATATGACATTATTGATAGATTAAGGAGATTAGTGTCTCTGGTAGGTTGGTGCGTACATATTTCTGAGTTGGTGCTCACCTAAGGGGATTCCTGTCTCCTACAGGTTGGTGCTTGCAAACATTGTAACAGTAGGTTGGTGCCTACAACATTTTTATAAAATAATTTATTTGTGGTTTTCTCCCATTTGGGTTTCCATGTTAAATCTTTGCGTACTTTGGATTGTATGTTTTTGAATTTATCATTAATGGTTATAGTTGGTAAAGTAACACATTCATAAATATTGAAAGACGAGAAAAAATAGTCTTCTATTGATTCATCTCCCCCTCAATATAAGTAAGTGTTCTAACAATTGGTATCAGAGCAGGTTCCTTCATAAATAGTATAACCACTAGAAGTTAAATCCCTACAACACAAATGGATAAACATGAAGGATTTTCCACAAACAAAGCTCCATTATTTGATGGATCAAATTATGTTTTCTAGAGAATAAGAATGCAAACCTATTTTATGTCACTTGGGTTTGATGTTTGGAATGTAGTTGAGAATGGTTACACAACCCCAACCACTCCACCTATAGATACACATGTAAAGAGGCTCAATAAAAATAATTCTAAGGCCAAGAATGAAATTTTGTGCAGTTTGGTAGTATCAGTATTTGCCAAATTCATGCATTGTTTTCAACAAAAGAGATATGGGAAAAGATATAGAAAATATACGAAGGGGATGACAAGGTCAACAAGGGAAAGTTACAAACCCATAGAGGAAAATTTGAGACCCTCAAGATGAATGAAGAGGAGAGTATTGTACCCCACTTTATTCATGTGGATGACATTGTTAACACTATCAAAGGATTGGGAGAATAGATTGCAAAAACCATCATTTTTTAGAAAGTGATTAGAACACGTCCCTCAATATTTAATCCCAAGATATGTTCCATTGAATAATTAAAGGACCTAGACACGTTGACAATGGATGAGCTCCAAAGAATCCTCATTGCATATGAAATTAGGATAGAACAGGATAATCCAACAAAGCCATCAAGGAATGAAGCATCCTTCAAGGTATCAAAGAAGATAAAGACAGAAGAATAAAATATGAGTGACAATTCAGATAGTGAATCAGACGTAGAAGAAGCTAACTTTGTCAGAAAGCTCAAGAAGGGGACAAAAAAATACAAAGGTAGGATTCCTTTCAAATGGTTTAACTATGAAGAAGTAGGGAACTTTTCTTCTAAATTTCCTTATGCAAAGGATGGAAATAGAAATGTAAAAGAAGATTCTAGTTTCAAAAGTTACAAGAAGGGTAAGACTAAAAAGAGGAGAAAATTATATAGACAAAAGAATAATCGATTTACCAATGAAGACAATAGCTCGTTTGATTATAGTGGTAGTGAAATAGAAGAAATTATCTTTATGGGTTTAGAAACACAAATAGATGTCCTAGAAAATGGAAATGCAGACTCAACAGAAGAAGAAGATCCTGAGAGTGATGCATAAGTAGATCTTGAAGGAGAGCTCATAAGTTCTCTATATGAAATAGAGAAACTAAGGAACAAGAATTGGCTAGAAAAGGAGCAGTTGAAGAATTACAAAAAATAAATGCTCTATATAAAAGACAGTTTTGATGAAACTGGAAAGATCATCATCAACTTAAAAACTCAATTAGAAGAGGCAAAGAGAATTGACAAAGTATTAATATCCCAACAAAAAGAAAAAGAATATGTCTGCATCAGTCTAGAATCTGAAATAGTTTATCTAAGAAAGGAGTTGGAAATATCACATACCAACATGAAATTTGAAAAGAGCTCTACAACCTTTAATGCAATCCTAAATTGTCAAATATCACCATTTGACAAGACTGGTCTTGGTTACAGTGAAAAGAAGGAATATGTTAATGAAGAAGCCTCAACCTCTTCAAAACATTTAAGAGAAGAAAGGAACAAGAGATATGCTAATATACTCAAAACATCTATCAAGGTTGAAGACAATAGGAAGTAAGAACAATATGTTCCACAAAGACAAATCTTCCCCAAAAGGGTGGAATCAGGAAGATTCTCCCATCAAGATGGAATCACACAGTCAGGTACCCAAATTATTTCTTTGGATATTGTTATTGTTGTCCCTCGATATGTTCTAGGATGTCAATGGAATGATGCAGAGGCATCCTGGGAGCTGAGACTCAAAACAAGCCTTAAAGCCATGCTTGTAACAACATAAATCGTACAAAATTGTGGGATAAGGTTCTCTCTCTCTCTCTCTCTCTCTCTCTCTCTCTCTCTCTCTCTCTTATAGAACTCTCAACCCTCAAACAATCCTAGACCAGATATCAATACATTCATCCTCAAGAAGCATTTTTCCACGAGTGCTTCATACAACTAGATTTTAAAGGTGGTGAGTGATGAATTTAGAAGAAAAACACGATAAACATGTGAGGCAACTTTAAGGTGAATTTCATAGTTTATGGAAAGAATAATGTGTTGAGCGATTAAGAATTCAACATTTCTAAAATTTGTATCAGATCATTAAATCATGCATAAAAAAAAATAAACATTTTCATGCATTTAAATCCATGGAGGTGCCCTCTACATATCATTAAACACATGAAAAAATGACAAGTGGTCATGCATTCAGAGGAAATTTCTTTAGTATCATAAGATATACAACATGCAGTTACACTGAACAAGTCATAAAACTTGCTACTTGAGATTTTATTAATGGTGACCAGATGCAAGAATCCAAAAATGGGATGGTGGATTTACAAAAACGCATGCACAAAAAGAAGCACATACTAAAGCATAACGCAAGGGATGAATCTCTTAAATCTTGCAAGCTTAAAAATGTATTTTCATCTGAGGGGATCTTGACCAAGCAACTCTAGTTATAAGATACCCTTAAATTCCCCAAAGTGATGACCCAAAAAATGAGCTCCTTATGATGATTTATAGATGATTTTGTTTGACAAGAAACAACTCTTATAGACCAATACTACTTCTTGAAAATTAAAACTGTGTGTCAGAATCTTGATACCATCTATGGTATTCTAACTAGTTTAATATTTCTAACTTATTTTTACCTAATTTTACTAGGTAAAATTATACTTTTACCCCCAAAATTGACATGTTTTGTCGTTGGGTGGGGTATTTTCTCCTTGTTCGATTGAGCCTTAATTTGGATCTTCTTAGCTGGATCAATGGGACTCACATCGGTAGCACTGGGCTCGTTCAAGCATGGAATTATTTGGGTTGTTGGTGGATTGAAAGGCCTTCCAATGTATTCTTATGATACCCCACCATTTTTCAGTCAAAATTCTTAATGACCAAAGCTTTGAATCTCCTACATTGAGCTATTGCTTTAGGCTAGCCAATTGATGTAACTGCACATTAGGGTAGATTCCCGAATTCCTCTCTGCTCTTAAGATTGGGCTAATGATACTTGAAAAGGACATTCCTTCCTTCACACAATGTCAAACACACTCTCTCGATGTCTATATCTAGGATGGTTGGTCATATTCTCCTATAGGGAGGAAAAATGCAGATGGGTTATCATCTATGACATTCAGCATCATCATAACCTATTTTTAGAAGCTTGACTATTTGCATATTGGTTTTTTCCTTACTCTTTTGGTTTCCTTATGTAGGAACTTGACATTTGGTATGATATATTGAGATCCCTAACTCACGTGAGTGGACACTTGTACATATTGGAAAAATTTCGACGTTCTATTTGCAACATTATGGACAAAATTGGCCATACTATCGAAAAATAGAGGAAATTTTAATTTTTTTTCCATATTGCCCGATAACGTCGCAAGTGCGATGTAATACAAACATATGCCATTATTGTGATGCCCTTGGATTGTCATCTCTCTTGTGACATTGGTAAAATAGTCGTCGCAGTTGCAACGTTATGGAAATTAGGTTTTCCTCCTTCAACGGTCACCTAGTATTTGACCAAGTCAACATTGATTTGGTCAACTATCATCGAAATTGCGACATTATAAAATCTATAAATATGTTGCATTTTACGAATGTTGCGACAAGTTTTGTATAATAACAACACTTCAAAAAGGGTTTAAGCAGGTCTTCCTGGCGAACAGAAAATATGTATTTTTTTCAGTGTATGTTTGTGGGGAAGAATGTTAGAAAACATTAGAGCTGGGAAAATAATTAAAGAGGGTGAAAAGGGTGATGGTAAATATTATTTCCCTTGCAAAAAATGTTGCACTAGACGTCCTGAAAGAGTTTTAATAGCAACAACTAAAAACAATTGTAGAAAATATGGGCAGATGGACGGGGGATCAAATGAATATCGTCCCATGGTAATTATCTATATATACATTCATTATCTATTTTATTATTTATTGTATTCTCAAACTTTTATATTGTTTTATACATGCACTAATTTTTCATGATTGTTTGTAATTTTAAAGTTAGATTTTTCCCCTAACTTTATGCACAAAGAACCAAGTAGTAGCAGAAATGATGTTATAGTACAATATGAATAACTTGAAGCAGATAATGAAGATCAAGTTAATGATACCATGGAAGTATATGAAAATAATAACATAGTTCAAGATGATGGGACAAATAAAATGATTCAAGACTTATTCGTTCATCCAGATGAGGATCATGGGGACAATAGTGATGGTATTTATGATGAACCTATGATTGAAAAGGAAAATAAACGACTCTATAAAGGGCCAAGAGAAAATTGTCTCTCCACTACATTGTTGTTGGTGAACTTGAAAGTTACGAATCATTTGTCGAACACTTGTATGACACAGATCCTAAGGTATGTAATATGTTTCTTCACATCTACATAAATGTTGACTTTTCCCCATTTGTTTTAGTGTTAATCAATGTGTAAAATAAAAATGCAATATTTACAATTACTATTCTTTACATTAACTATTTATTTTTTATGTTTTAGATTGTTAGGTGAATTTATGTTACCCTCGTCAAATATCTTACCTTGCACATATCGAGATTTACATGCCATTATGAAAGACATTGGAATGGAGTATCAAAGTATAAATGCATGTCCTGATTATCATATTATATATTATGGACAACATGCGTCAAAAACAAAATTCCCGGTATGTGGTATCAGTAGATATCGAACCGATCAAGTAACAAAAATGGTCCCTCGAAAGGTTCTCCGGAATATTCCCATAATTCCACGTTTGTAGCGACTATTCAGGTGCCAAAGCATAACACAGTTTATGGATTACCATGCATGAAAGAGAATCGAAGATGATGTTCTTCAAATTCCTACAGATGGTTATGCATTTAAGGAAACTGTTGCAAAATGGCTAGAATTTACACATGAACCTCGTAATGTCAGGCTTTCATTGGAAACTAACGGTGTTAATCCATTTGGGGAGCTTCGGTCTATTTACTCAGTGTGGCCTATTTTTGTTATCACCAGTAACATTCCTCCTTGGATGTCAATAAAGAGGGAGCACATAATGTTGACAATGATTATTCCAGGTATTTGTTTACATTAATTTTTCGAATTTAAATTTTTCATTTTTCTCTTTTTTTTACATAACATCTTTTATTTATTTATTTACATATATATACATACCATGGTAGTAATTTCGTGTAATTTCAAACAATTAGGTAAGTACCAAGTTAAAGATAAGAATGTGTATATCGAGCCTCTTATCTACAAGCTACTAAAGTTATGGGAGGGCATCACTATGTATGACATTTGTAAACCAATTGGGCATAAGAGATTTCAATGTCGTGGAATAATTTTATGGACAATTCATGATGCCCCAAGACTAACACATTTTTGTGGTATGTAATGTTCCATATTGCATGCTTGAATAGTATATAATTAATTGAATATATCATGCATGGTGTTTAAATAATCATTTCATATATATCTTAATAATTCACATTAATCCATCTGTTGCAGGTCTTCAAACAAAGGGTAAATTTGCATGTCTAGTTTGTGGTCCTAAGATGAAATCTCGTTGGTCAAATTTTTTAGGAAAGGAGGTGTTTGATGAGTATAGACACTTCCTCTCTAAGAACCATAAGTATCGTACTACTGAAAAAGATATTTTCAATGGGAAACAAGAGACTGGACTAAAACCACAAAGAATAACACATCACCTATGGAAGTTGGCATATGAAAGAATTAATCCTCCAAGTACAAATTTTTTTATGTATCGTAAATGGAGTCATGTTTTGAAATTTTATTTTAATTATTCATTTTATTTTACCCCATTTGATAAATTGTTTTCTGATTTTTTTTATGCTTCATCAATGTCGTCATCGTGACGGTAGTAATAATGGGCTTCCATGAGGAATGAAATTTCATCCCACTCAATTCATGAGGTTTCCTTACTATAAGGACCTAAAAATAGTTCATTTATTTGATACAATGCATATCGGGAAGAATGTGACAAAAACATTATGGCGAATCATAGATGGCAGGAGGGGTAAAGAAAAAATTGTCAAAATTTGTAATGACATTCACGAAGCCAATCATGCAATGCAAAGTGTGATCCAATCAAATAAAGATGGAAACAAAAATAACCTTCCATGGTTATTAACATAGAAACAAAGAAATGGTGTAAAAGAGGTCATTCAAAAAATTAAATTTCCCACAGGTTTTTGTTCAAACATAAAGAATATCTTAACAAAGAAAGGTGAATTTTTTGGGGTAAAAACACATGATTGGCATACCTTCATTAAGGTAATTAATCATTTTAGTATTCATATTTATATATTTGTCATATACATTTTTTGAGATTTTAATATTTTTGTCTAGTTTTGAACAAGTAAGGATTCATTTTTATTGTTACAGTATGTTCTACCTCTATCTCTCCCAAACGACTTTGAAAAAAATGTCGAACAAGTTATATATGATCTTGGAAAATACATGAAGTAAGTAGCTGCAAAATATATGCAAAAAAAAAAATTCAAATTTTTGTTGTACTTGATGACATGTGTTTTACTTGTAATTTAATATGTATTTATATGTTTTTTTGAAACATGTTATTTTCTTGTGTCATGATCTATAGATGGTTGTCATTGAAAGAAATCCATGAAGATGATATAAAGTATTGGAAGAGATAAATTCTTCAGCTAATGTGTGAAATGCAGAAGTATCTACCTCCAGCATTTTTCAATGCACAAGAACACTACCTCATACACCAAGTTGAGGAGATTGAAATGTGTGGACCTGTACACACAAGGTCAATGTGGATGGTGGAGAGGCACTTGAAATCATTGAAGGCTTTGGTTAGACAAAGAGCTCGTCCTGAGGGTTCTATGGTGGAGGGATATATGGTATATGAATCCATGATGTATATTAGTCAGTATCTTCCTAAATTAGCAGCGCAAGCTATGCATGCAATGGATTGCATTTTGGGTGTGAACTCCATCAATTTTTTTGAAAGGGAGCAGTTGTTGGGGAAAGGTACAATGAAGAAAGTGAGGTAATTAAATTGTGGATATTTTTAATAAATATAATTTTTTTGGTTTTTTGTGTATATGACCATACTCATTCAATATTTATTCTTTCATCATTTATTAATATTTACCATGGTTATAACTAATATTTAATATTGGTGAATTGTGATTTTTCGATTGGTTAGTTGCTCAAGATTGGGATGCACTACATTTATACATTGCAAACAATCTTGACTGGATGAAGGTATGGATTGATATATTTAAAGAACATCATGGTAGTAGGTTATCATGGAAAGAACTGTTTGAATTGGTTAGATAA
>SNQJ01S0042892.1:4825-20567 GCA_010110895.2 Picea sitchensis | reverse complement strand
CTAATATAAGTAAAGGAATATTCCCCATTATGAAATCATATCCTTCATGTGAGTTTGAAAATTTCAGCAGGTACATTTCTTTGGGAAAAAGTGTGCACCTCTTTTGGGTGCTAGAGTTCTAGGGTTTGAGCACCCTCTTGTGTTCTAGGGTTTATATTGGTGGTGAAGGTATTTCTATTGAAGAATATAGCAAAGTATTTGGTTGGGTTTTCCTCCCTTGTTGAGAAGGGTTTCCCAGGGTATTTCTTGTGTTCTTGTGCACGGTGTTTCCTCTTGTGATCTTGGTTTCTACAACATTCTTATTTATGGTTAAGACAAATGAAAATTGAACTGAACTACATGCCTAACCTAGCTTATTGAAAACTCAACATGGTATCAGATCATAGGTCTTGAAGATCCCATTGCAAAAGTACTTTCCAACCATTCTCTCTCACTTTTGTAGAAACCGTACGACCCTCCTTATTTCTAAGTTTCAACCCTTAATACTTGGAATTTGGGACTAAGTTTTGCACAGGAGTGTATGGACTCCTTCAGCGCACCTTGAACGATCTTCAGATCAAAATTCCAGGTATTTTGAAATTTTGATCCTAGGGTTTCTAAGGCCTAATTTCTACAGAAATTTCAATTTTAGGGCTTATGCAACTCATTGATGGAGCTCTTAATCTCACCAATGTTTTCCTATATTTCAGGTGGAAGGAAGCTTTGTTGAACTCATGAATCAAGAGGGATCTTAATGCATTCAGAGGAAAAAAACACTCAAATTATAGAATCCAGGTTTGATTGTTGTGTTGGTTCTTTTTGTTTTCTTGTTCTAGATAGGCTAACAAGAAAAAACAAATATTATCCTTCATAGGGAGTCACTTGACTTAGAGGGAGTCAAAACTATTTGAGGAAGAGGAAGAATAGAACCATCATTAAGAAAATCAATGCTATAATGCATGATCAAAATCCTTCTAGGATTCCATGGGTAGAAGCATGCATGACACAATATATGTGCAGGACAAAAAGTATTCACCATAATGAAGCTTGACATTAAACACGTCAAGTTATTTAGGTGCCTAGTGTAGTTTCATGTACCCATAGAGAATAATTCCAATATGGATCCTTTAGAGAGAAAGGATACAATGAATCTTCAAAGACATGCCAGATCGACACCCCTAGTCAGAGACAGATTGAGACAAGAAGAAAACATTTTACTTGATAAAGAGATAGTATTTTAAAGACCCGGAGAATATGAGATGGAGATTGACAGTGAGACAATACCTTCTCCCCCTTCAATGGTTTAGAGGGAGACATGCATTACTCCAGTTGATCCAGGTTATCCAGTTAATATGTTCAGAGATGTTGCAATAGGGCATAAAAGACCTACCTAGACTCACTCTACAAGAGGCAGAGAAACATACAAGACTCTCAAGGCACATCTCGAGAAAGGAAAAGATATTTTCAAGCTATCCTTCAGTCATGAGCCACGTCATTGATTCCAAGCCTCCTTTTCTTAGAGAAGCAACATGAGAACAGGTATGGAAATATCCCATAATAGAAGAATACCAATATATCTTAAATAATGATGTATAATATATTATTCAGGGACGAGAAGGGAAGTCTGTGATAACTTCCAAGTGGATCTATAAGATCAAGCATGCAACTGATGGAAGTGTCAAGAAATAAAATAAATAGATCTTTACCCAGAGGTTTCTCACAAACAGAGGGAGTTTTATATGATGAGACACTTGATCTAGTAAACCCAATTCTCTTCCATCCGTAATACCATCCATGAGTTGGAAACTATATCAGATAGACATATTCTTGATGAGTTTGAATTTCATCAAGTGTGTTACTGATCCAAACGTATATCGTTACAATTTTGATGACAAGAGCCTGATTTTGGTGACTTATTTAGAAAGCCTTATTCTTGGATACAAGTAATCATTGACTTCTAAATTCGAGATGAAGAATCTGAGTATGATGCAGTACTTGTTACTGATCTCTCCCTCTCCCTCTCCCCTTATTCCTACCCTCCCAAACATTTTACCATGATTTGACTACATCCACACCTCCAAAAGTTCATATGTCCCTTTCATTCAATCCATCATTGTCTAATCACTATTTATTTGTCACCCATTCACTCTCAATGGTGGAGAGAGTGAATGGGAGACAGAGAAATAGTCACAAGACAATGATGGATTCAATGAAATGGACATATGACCATTTGGAGGTGTGGATGTAGTCAAATCATGGTACAAATTTTGGTGAAGTCATGGTACAAAGTTTTAGATCCAACTCCAAATCACATATTTTGAAGAGGTACCAATTTTTAAATTTAATTATAATTTGCTAGTCATTTTTCAACATAAAGTATATTTGTTTGAGAGAAACACTTTAGATCAATCCTTCCTCTATTTTGTTTCCATAAAAAGAAAAAATTGATTTATTCCATCGTCCTCATGGATCGAGTTAATATATGGTTAAGGATTGAGTATAAGTTATTCCTAGGCTTAGATGGAGATAGGGGGGTCTATGTCACGGTCTACATCAATATCTAGGTCAACATATAAATATATATATATCTCTATGTGGTAGTTTATGTCATGGTATACGTCAAGATTTGGGTCTAGTGACAAGATATTTGGAGGAATGGAACCTACTAAAATTAACATTATTACCATTTGGAGGCTTAGAGATTATGAGATTGCAGTGAACCCAAATTTAAAGGATCGTTTGGAGGTGGAGAGATAGAGAGATTGCAATGAACCATTTGGAGGCCCAAACATCATGATATTGCAGTACACCTAATTTGAAATGTCCGTTTGAGGCGAAAAGGCTTTGAGCATGTTTTTTTCTTATTCTTTTTCAAATCCTAAACGCCAAAAGAATTTTCATTCATTTCCCTTGAGACCATACAACCCCTAGTGTTGTAATCTTGGCTATTATACCAATTGTAACATACCCAATCACCCATGTACACTATTGGGATTGTAGGGTACTTCAAATTTTCCTCACCTTTGTCTTAATGGAAATGTTTATTCAACACCACAAAGGCCACGATGGAGGAGAGAGATCTCAATATGAGGACATCCTATCTTCTCTTCATGTAATTTTTGTTTCTAATTATTTTCTAGATTTCTTTCTACTCTATTGATGGGAATATACAATCTGATGCTCATAAAGAATTGAATTCCTTAACAACTGTGAATATTTCTCCTCAAAAATGTGTAAGAAAGGAGCCCTAACCCAAGCTCATACCTTTCAGCATGAAATCAAGATCCATTCCACCTCCATTATCTTGGAAAAGAAGAGTTGGAATATTGTCCCTAGGGTTATGAATTTTGTCCATAATGACAAAAGTTGCACCATTTTTAAAATCGTCAACTACATTATCAAGCAACTTCAAAATATCTCCAAATTCCCAGTTGTGGGAAGTTGCATTAGAATGGAGGAATTTTGGATGTACTTGAACATGATACATGCCACTTGGTAAAGATCACTTTTATTCATTTTGGAAATTATAATCCCTAGCTCTCTAAAATTGATTAAAACTATTTTTCTTTGAGTTTATACCTGAACAGTTCAGTCAAAGGAAAAATGAATGCAAATGATGTTCTCTTTGCAACACATTTTCTGATCTCCACCCGTTCCCAGAAGATATACAATATAACCCTAATCATAATATGATATGATCTGATACTCTAAATGGTGCATTGAAATCTCACATATTTCAACTCAGGTGTACTGTAATATCATGATGTTTGGGCCTCCAAACGGTTCATTACAATC
Source organism: Picea sitchensis (assembly GCA_010110895.2). Lineage (NCBI taxonomy): Eukaryota > Viridiplantae > Streptophyta > Pinopsida > Pinales > Pinaceae > Picea > Picea sitchensis. The sequence continues at coordinate 16,793 of SNQJ01S0042892.1, read as the reverse complement.
TCACTATCTCTCTGCCTCCAAAGGGTCCTCCTTTACACAACAATACAATTTTGGTCCTTTGGTACAATATGGAAGCTAAGGAGTATGGATATCTATCTCAATTAGAATAACATGGTTATATCATCTCCTCTCTTTAGTGCAAGACTCAATATAAGAATCATAAACTAGGGGACAACTTAGGTAAAAGGGAGTGAGTTTTTGGGTTATGATGGGGTTGCAAAAATTAGATCTTCCACCGAAACAATGTTAAGCTAAAAAACACTTTACTTAACATCCTTCTTGTATAAAAAGGTATCAATATGTATTGAATTAGCTAATGARAAGTTTGAACCAGTCTTTAGCAAACTATCTTTGGGGGAAACCCAAAGTAGGTTAGATCCATCATTGGGAACTTTAGGCATCTTCTCACTTCCTTCTGGGAAGAAAATGTCATCCAAATGGTATCTTCCTAAGGGATCATCCTTTCTCAATGCTTGGATAGATCCTTGGATATGTTCCTTGGTGGTTGATATAAGTCCCTAGATGTGTCTAGGGCCCCTGGATGTGTTCCAGAGAATCCTTGCTCACTACTTGGATTGATCCTTGGATGTGTTCCTTACTAGTTGATATAAGACCCTAGATGTGTTCTAGGGCCCCTGGATGTGTTCCAGGGAACCCTTTCCTAATGCATGGGTTGATCCTTGGTCTTGTACCTTGGTGGATAAGACCCTAGATGTGTTATAGGGCCCTCAGATGTGTTCCAGGGAAACCTAGTCTTTGAACAGGTAGATGTTGGTGTAATACTAAGATGTGTTGATGTGTTATCCTCTTCCTCTCTCCCAATATGGTCCATGAGACCTAGGAGTGCCTATGAATATGGACATGACCACATTGTTTATGGACCCCCTTCTGAAGTGATGATAAAGTTTATAGGTCATTATGAGACTCATGTGGACATGTTTTTCAATTATGGAACACACCTTGACTTTGTCTTAAAAGGTACCCCCTTGTTGTTTTATGTGATTGAGGTTTTATTTATGTGATTGGGGTTTTATATGTGTTTAGGGTTTTTATAATTAATATTGATATTAATTGACATTTTAATTAATATTTATATTAATTAAATGTCAATATTTAATTATGATTTTAAATTTCCCTAACCCCTCTCCCTAACTATAAGTAAGACCCTACCCTCTATCATTCTATTACACTCACACTCACTCACTCCTCACTCTCCTATTTTCTCTGACTACCTCAGGTGTTCTCTCTTGATGATGGTGCAACCTCCTTTTTGGACTATCTTTTTAGATCCGAGTTTTTCTTTCTTGGTGTGGCCTCTCCATTTGATGTAACAGTTTTAGATATGATTTTGTTGGTGCAACCTCTCTATTTGATGTAATAGTTTTAGATATGAGTTTTATTGGTGAAACCTCTCCATTTGATGTAGCAATTTCAGATATGAGTTTGTTGGTGCAGCCTCCCCATTTGGTGTAACAATTTTAGATCTGAGTTTTGTTTGTTGCAGTTGTCTTGTGATGGTCTATACCTTGGAAAAATTGTTCCTAAATCCTTATGACAGAGATCAAACCCTAGAGGTTTGATCCATGAACCTAAAACTATTTCTAAGCATATTATAAAGGTTTTCATCCACACATGTGGCATGTACATCTTTCTTAGATCAGGAGGTAAGCTTGAGGTTTGTCTTTTCACTCAAAAATTTTGTTTATACTCAGAATTTAAATTAGATCTATTTATTTCTTTTCTCATATATGTTGATCTTGTGAACAGAAAAATAAAAAGGCATTATTTGTTTCTATTTTTCCCTAATTCTAACAATTTTCCTATGACTTTGACCAAGGGAACACTACTCTAGGAAGCCTCCTCGCACCTTCTTGTGACCATTCTTCTTTCCATTATTAGCCTATACCAAACATCACTAAACAACACAATGCCTGTAATCATACTAATCTCTCTATTACTAAGCTCTTTTTATGGAAACTCTGTGATATGGCACTCAAAGCATAACTCGTATCTACAACTTATCGAGCTCACTATGAATCTTTTGTACGATTGGAGTGGTATCATTCTTAGGAAGATACAATATGAAGATTAATACTAACTGACTTATTACATGTGTTATACCAATCTTATTGAGGCAATGACATCAATGAATATGTGAAAGGTGATTGCCTTGTTTCTCTAATAAGATGCCATTACAAGTTACCATTCATATTTCTTTCCCATATTCATGCCTATTCAATGGTAAATGTACTACTGGAACCAATCTAATTTGGCAGTAGAGGTTATAAAACCATTGCATGAATGATTTCCATTTAGTTGATACTCATATGAACTAATAACATGGACTAGTAATACATGTATAGCCTTTTTTACTCCTACTCTGTGATGTATGTACCCGATGAGTGAAATGAATATGGAATAAAGGGGCATTCACATTATCGCATATAGGTGAATGGCAATAATATTACATCATATGTGTACAAAGCTCCTTGTATCTCATATGTAGAAACATAAGTAAATCCCAAGAATCACTTCTATTACCATAAGTTGATAGGTATGAATATGGTATGATCACAACAATATGAGTTCCATATTCTTGAATAGGGATAGATCATTTCTTTGGTGGACGTAGCCCATATTGGGTGAACCATGTATATATGTGTCTCTATTGTATTGTGTATCTCTTGTGTTTTATTTTTGCATTTGTTTTATATTATTTCTACATGATCCTCTTGTTTCTAACAAGAAACACCAAACCATAAAGGTAAGCAATAAGCTCATTAAGAGATAATGGAGAAGTGGTGGATAAAAAGGACCTAGTAGTGCAGGTCACCATTACATGAGGGGTTGGTCACTAGGAAAATAACTCCCGAAAAATACCTCCATGTGCACATGTGTAATGTTACTAAAGTCTAGTGAAGCTTAGTTACATGTATAAATTCCCCACAAATGATGTTATAATGATCGTCATTATGAAACTAGTTACAAGATTACATCAATCCACTAGAAAAAATTAAAACACATTCTAACATATCCCTCATCTAGAAATTAAAAAACCTAATGCATACATCAATATGGATCTTTAAGTTTTGAATCTAGCCATATGAATGATTCTCCTAGTGCTATAAGGTTTCTAAGTTTCCCCATTGACCTTAATCTATAGGATTTCTTCATCCATCAATCCATCCACATAATTTCCTTATTCCATACAATATATGCAAGAATTATACTTATTTCACACACACACACACACACACATGAAAAATCCATAGCATTTTTATGTTGAAATAAAAATGGTAAAGTTACACTCATAAAGTGCACTATGACATGAAAGAAAAACTTAACAATAATAGCTCTTGATATTATTCCAATATAATTGAATGACTTTGAAATATAGTATCTCAAAATAAGTTGTACACAAACATATTACATCATAAGAAAACAATCCTAGATAGGTGTTACATTTTGAAAGTTTCACCCTGAAAACCATAACAAAATTATCCATTGCAACCTCTTGATATAAAAAAAAAAGGAAAGTAGAAAAATTGTTCAAAACAAATAAGGAAATTAAATCCATTATACAAAATGGATAGAGCTCATTTAAATAAATATCTGGAGATGGGGGGTACAGATTTTCCCCTTCCCTTTACTCTACCATGTTGATGGTAGCATGCTATATCTCCAAAGATATTTTTGACAAGGCACCGACTAAGTTTTTTTGCTCCTTATAGATGTGATAATTAAGATATATGAGAGAATATTCCCTCCAACAACTTTATTTTGTTATAAATTGGATGGAAACAAATATTTTGTATTCTATATTTCCCCAACATCTAATCTATAACCAAATTTGAGTAAGAAACAACATATAATTAATCAATATTTCTTTCTATAGTAATTCTTATCAATGTTTCAAGTGCTTTCATTTTTTCCCAATTGTTAGTACCTCCACAAAAAGTAGCCTCAAAAGAAATGTTTCTTGAATAAAAAACACAAAGTGCACCTATAGCCTTGCATGTGTTGGGGTTGCTTTAACAGGCCCTATCAAAAAATCCCAATGCTTTTTTTTTGTTGATATCAAGTGTTCTTATATTCCTCTAAAGTTTTGTCTAGAAAGGTACCGTGAGTCCTTCATAAGAGAACTTGATTTTATAGAAAACTTGGAGGTGCATATTAACTTGTCCTATAACATAATGGCATTTCTAATTAACCACAAGGCCCGAGAAACACCATAGAAAAAACTTTATGATCCTTTACCTATGAGTCCTCAAACCAAGTATGTAGTGACTATGGCTAAGAACAACCTTGCCATTTCTCCTTTCCACTTGTCAAGGTATGGGATGCATCTCAAACTTCTTTGGTAAAATGAAAATTTATTAACAATTGACTAATCAATTTCCCTCCATTTTTAAATCAAACATATATTATGCTAAATCCCTACCATGCTCTTCTTTGAGACCATGAGATCTCATGATTTGATCCCTTGTTCCAAATCTAGTTCTTTAAAACACACAAATGGCCTTGTTAAAATTTGTTTCTTCTACACAATTTATGGATAAGGACTTAACAAGAAGAACATCATTGACATTGTTTCATGTATATGAATCCAATGAAGGAGGTTGGTCATCAATCCTATGCATAGTTCTTGATTTTTTTTCAAGCTGTACCTCACTTTCTTAGACAATTCATAGACACTTTCCATAAATGGTCCTAGGGGAGTGTGAATCACAACTTAAAACAATATTTTTTAAATTGCAACAAGTGAGTTCCAATGGGGCCATCATCTCTATGAAGTCACGAATTTGAATGTGCAAGATCTTGTGATTTGACCCCCATATCCAAATCCAATGATTTAACGGATGTGAAAATTCCCTTGTCAAAAATTGTTTCTTATAAATGATTGTATGACCAAGTACTCTCATAGAATGGCATCCTTAGTACTATCCCATGAAAATGAATCCAACCAACTAGACTTCTCATGAAATTGACTCAAGGTTTTTTTTTTTTTTTGAGTTGTAGATCGCTTACCCAGACAATTCAAGGAAACTTTCCCTAAATGGTCCTAGGGGAAAAAATGAAAAATTTGACTTGGAACAATGTGGTGTCTATTACAACATGTGAATTCCATTAGATTTATTTTTCGCATGTCTTCACCAAGGGTTAAGGTCAGAGATATCATGATTTGACCCCAAGATCCAAATATAGTGATTTAACACATGTGCAAATGGCCTTATCCAAAATCATTTCTTATATACATTTTTGTGGCCAAGGACTCACAGAGAAGGGATTCATCGAAAATATCCCATGGAGATCAAACTAACAGAGTAGACTACTCATTGAATTGACTTGTGTTTCTTTAGTTGTTTCATGTTGTAGCTTTCTTGCCAAGACAATTCAGGGACACTATCCATAAATGGTCATGGTGGAAAAATATGTAACACATCATTAGGAATACTGTCCTATTAGTTTTAGGAAGTGAGTTTCATTATGGCCATCATCACCATGTATTCATCGATTTTGAATGCATGATCTTGTACTTTGAACCCTAGATCCAAATCTGGTGCTTTAACACATGTGAAAAATACCTCGTCCAAAATTATTTCTTCTACACACTTGTATGGCCAAGGACTTGAGGAGAAGGGTGTCCTTGGAACAGTCCCATGTAGACCAATCCAAAGGAGAATATTGGTTCTTGAGTTGTTTTGAGTTGTAGTTTTCTTTCCCAGACAATTTAGGGATTATCACTTTCCCTAAATGATTATGGGGTAGAAAATAAAAATAGTGACATAGAACATTGTGCCATGAAATTTGGAAAGTGAGTTTCAATATGGAAATCATTCCATTGTATCCATATTGTTTGAATCCAAAAGATCTCATGATTTGACCCCTAAATCCAAATATGGTGCTTTAACACATGCAAACAACCTTGTCAAAACAAATTTCTTCTACATGCATGTATGGACAAGGACCCAATGAGAGGGGCATTGTTGTAACTATCTTGTGGAGATGAATCTAATGAAAAAGACTTCTCTTCAAACCAACTCATGGTTCTTGAGTTATTTCAAGTTGTAGCTTGCTTGCCTAGATAACTCAAGGACATTTTCCATAAATGGTATTGGGGGGACGCAAACCATTACTTGCAACAACATGTCATTAATTGCAACAAGTGAGTTTCATTAGGGCTATTGTTCCTATGAAGTCACCAAGCTTGAACGCATGAGATATCATGATTTGCTCCCTAGATAAAAATTGGGTGCTTTAACACATGTGGAAATGACATCCTCCAAAATCATTTAATCTACATTATTATGTGTCCAAGGACTCATGGAGAAGGGAATCATTGGCACGATTCCATGAATATGATCACAATGGAGCAAACTACTTGTTGAATTGACTCATAGTGTTGATTCATTTCAATTTGTCGCTTACTTTCCTAGACATTTCATGCACACTTGCCCTAAATGGTCCAAGGGGTAAAAAATGCAAACCAACACTCAAAACGATATGCCATCAATTGCAAAAATTGAGTTTCATTGGGTCTGTCATCCTTGAGTAGTCACCGAGGTTGAATGTGTGATATCTTGTTATTTAACCCCTGGATCCAAATTTGGTGCTTTAACACATGTGGAAATGACCTCAACCATTATTTTTTCTTATGCACATTTGCATGTCCAAGGACTCATGGATAAGGGTGATATTGAAAACAGTCACATGGAGATGAATCTAATGGAGCATACTACTTATTGAACCAACTCACAATTCTTTAGTTGTTTTGAGTTGTATCTTATTTACTTGGATAATTCAAGGACACTTTCAATAAAATGGTCCCGAGGGAAAAAATTCAACACATGACTAGGAACATCATGATATTAGTTGCAATAAGTGAGTTTCATTGGGTACATCATCCCAAGTAGTCATTAAGGTTGAATGTGAGAGATATCATTTTTTGACCCCTAGATCCAAATCCAGTGCTTTAATACATGTGCAAACAAGCTCATCCAAAATATTTATTATTCATGCTTGTATGGTTAAGTACTTATGGAGAAGGGTGTCATTAACATTGTCCTATGAAGATGAATCCAATGAAGAAAACTTCTCATAGAAATKACCCATGGTTCTTGAGTTGTTTCAAGTTGTAGGTTGCTTGTGTGGACAATTTAGGGTCACTTTCCCTAGATGGTCCCATGGAAAAAGAAATGAAAATAGTGACTTGGAACAACATACCATTAGTTGTAGCTAGTGAGTTTCATTGTAACCATTTTCCTTGTGAGGTCATTGAGGTTGGATACAATAGACCTTGTGATTGACAATTGACATTTTTTTTTAAATACCTACATGATGTCGATATTGCGATGCCTGGTAATGTCTCTCCCATGGAACACACATCAGCAATAAATAGTTGGTTGTCAGTTGAGAGACATTACCATAAGTTGCTATTACAACGTATGGTAACGTCGGTCCCATATAAAACACATCGGATATGAATAACTAAACATCGGTTGAGAGACGTTACCATACGTCGGTATTACAACATATGGTAACGTCGCTCCTATAGAAATCACGTCAGAGATGAATAACTAACCGTCGGTTGAGTGACATTACCATACATCAGTATTATGACGTATGGTAATGTCTCTCCCATAGCACACATGTAGTTGAGACTAACGGAATGGGACGACATAATTCTGATGTCTATGACGTTGTTGTAGCGATGGCTATATGGGGTTTGGACAGTCAAATTCAATATGACACGTGTCTACATGAAACGTCGCAATAGAGACGATAGCTATGGATTTGGAAAAGAAACATCATGTGAAATGAAGTTTGATGGGGTCCGTTGTTTGGCATTATCCTGGCAATATAAAGTGGCAATTGTGTCGAACGCACCATCGGAATTTGACCCAAATGTACTAGTGGGACATGTCGAGGAAATGATTTCTATCCTTTGTCAGCTATGGGAAATGGAACGATGATAAATGAAAGGATGTGAAAATGGTGTTGGATATCTTGTTATGCATCACATATTTTCCAACTAATTTGATAGAATGTCAATTAATCCTCCACTCGCCTAAGATATTCTCCCTTGTGGCCCTGTTCAAAATATGCATCATTTTCCCAATGGTTTGAAGATTTTTAAAATTTGAGGAAAATGCGTGAAGTTTGGATGACATCACGTTGATGTCACCATGGACCCGTGGACATGTAGAAGCTTCAAATTGGTTTACATTAGCACTGCAGTGTCCTTTGGGACTCAACTTATGTGTGTCTGTGTTAGGCATGGAAACCAAAGTCTTAGGGGGGCCCTTTTTGTACAGGTGGTGATTTTAGATTGGTCCAAAATATGAATTGCTTATTCATAAAGTTATCATTGGCTTCCTCGATGTTCAGGTGAGTTGTTGCATTGGCTCCAGGTGGTGTTGAGTGAGCAGATGAAACTATTTTAATTTGGCGGATAATGCAACCTTGTGGAACCGGAATACCACCATCGCAACCCTGGGGAGAAGTTTTTGTTTCCATATAACCACCATGAGACACCATCCATTCTTCAACATGTGTCTCTCAAAACCACCATCTCACCCAAATTGTGTGTTATATCCTATGCATCTTTCCCATGCAACATGCATCCTAAACCGTCAATCAGGATCGCTTGTGACCGTTAGATGATCGGGCCCCCACATCTTGGTTATTGCTCAATATTTAAGCCTCAATATCATGATAAAACCCATATTTTGAAGTGGTCTAAGCCTTTTAAAGTGCATTTTAGCTCCTTTGTGCTCCCGATAAGCACCCAAGCTCTGAAAACTTTGGCTTGGGCCCTTAGGTCTTGGTTTTTGCTACTAATCCTTTTAGGGATCTCAGTCACATGCCATCCCCTTTTGGTCCATGCACTTTGTAAGCTCCTCTTCATCTTTTGACTCCTTGAAATAAACCTCATAGATTTGACCAGCATGCACAATAATGAATCAACCAAATTAAGTACTAAAATCAACTCCAATGGGTACAACATACCCCTATGGTTTGCAGAGAACTGCACACCAAGTGCCTTATTCCATTGGGTTATGGAGTCTACATTAAAATAAAACATCCCCTATGCACCTAAAATGTTGATCCGAGAGGTGAAACAAAATTTCTCAACGGATTAAAGTTAAAACCCTAACTGCATTCTCGTGTAATAAATGGTGAATGAAGTAAAATTAAAACATATAATATGAATGGGAAAATATTTATTTATGTACAAGGTAAGAAATATTTACATCTTTCAGTACTATAAAAAATGTTTGAGGAACTTCCCATTTATAGGAGCCCCAAACATCTCACCGCCCATTTGATCCAGTTCATACATGTTGTTGTCTTGAACTACGACAATATAGAAAGGTCCAAGCTAGAGATTGTCAAAATTTCCATATTTTCCCTTTGCTTCTCTTCTGGCATCCCATTTTAAGACTAGATATCCTACCATAAATCTCCTCTATTTAGTACTCTTATCAAATATTTCTTTCATTTTGGACTGATGAGCTTGGGACTTCAATTGCACCTAATCTCCTACCTATTGGACTTTAATCAGTTGAATGATTCTTCTCTGCATATCATCGGACTATGAATATTCATCTTGTAGCAACCTCATCATAGGAAGGATGAGTTGGATAGGAAAAATAACTTTTATCCCATATACCAGCTGAAATAGAGGCGTACCTATGGACTTCTTGATGATCACTCTATCTACCCATACTGCATATTTTAAGTGGGAATCCTAATGTTTCTTGTTTTGGGACACATCTTCTCAATGATCTTTACGAGGTTCTTGTTGGATAACTTATCCAAACCATTTCCTCATGGATAATAAGAAGTGAAATTCCCAAGCTCTATAGTATAGTCTTGACAAAATTTCATAATCTTGAAGGATTTGAAGGCTTAGGCATTATCAATTATGATCTTTCTAGGAAATCCAAACATTGCTAAATTTTTATCTTCAAGGAACTTGATAATGACTGTGTCAGTTGCTTCCCTGGTGGGGATAGCTTCCACCCACTTGGTAAAATAATCTGTGGCAGTAAGGATCCATTTTTATTTCCCAATTGAATTTGGATTTATTTCATCAATGAAATATAGTAGCCATTGTTGGAAGGGTGTTTACGATTTGATCGGCCAAAGTAAGAGAGGTTGCAATTTATGTTTTCCTACAAACATTTGACATTATACACATTCCCTAACCATGCAATTTACATTAGAAAATAATGAGATCTAATAAGAACCATATCTGAGGATTTTGTAAGCAGTGGTTTCCCATGCATGGTGGCCTCCACATATCGCTTTGTGAAACTCATGAATAATACCCCCAGTTTCCTCTTCAACAAGGAAATTCAATAATGTTCCTCCTGGATCCTTCCAGAAATACATTACTTCATAGCCTTGATATTGATATACCTATCCTTAGCTTTATCTCATGCTAGTGACAAATTCTTTTTTATTTTCATCCTCTCCTTGTTCTATTGACATGATGTTTGTTGTCAGAGAATTCATATCAAGGGATTTTCAATTCAATTCATCCATGAGTTTGCCCAGTCCTTGCCCCATTATCAAATTTGTGGATTTGATCTCAAAATCATATTCCTACATATTTGAGATCCATTTGCCTCTTCTTCCCTCACTATCAGTGTTGGTTGTGGAGCCTGATTATCTTCCTGATTCAGAGGTATTTTACTTTCATCCGTGTTTATACCCCATGAAGTATTTACACCCAAGACGTATGTACACTCTTCCACGTGGGGGAGTGCAGAGGGGGGGTACCCCCTCTGCAGGGTCTGGGGGGGCTATCCCCCTGACTGGGGCATTTGGGGGCAAGCGGCCCCCCAGCGAGGGTTCGGGGGCGAAGCCCCAGAAGGAAAAATTTCCTTGCAAATGTATATTGTAATTTCATTGTAAATATGGACCATTCATTATAAGGTCGTAGATCTAACGATAGAGATTATGTTAGGGTTTTTTTTCCTAGAAGGAAACCCTCTTTTATGAGGGAAATGTATTGCGGCTATGGTTGATGGCGAATATTGTATTCTGAGATAGGATACTGTGAGAGAAAGAAGAGGAAGTTACAACGGGTTTGTTGTAGGTTGTATCCCTTCATATGATGGATAATAATAAAGCAAGGACCTGGAAATTTCTCTTGTGGACGTAGCCCACACTGGGTGAACCACGTAAATCTATGTCTCTATTGTATTGTGTATCTTCTATGTTTTGTTTCCGCATTTGTTTTATTTTATTTCTCCACGGTCCTATTTTTCTAACAACTGGTATCAGAGTGAAAGGTAACTTGCAGGAAAAGAGGGTTCCTGGTTCGAGTGGGAGCAATGTCAAAATATGGAAAGTTTAGGGTCGAGAAATTTAACGGCCAAAACTACCAGTTATGGAAGATGCAGATGGAAGACTATTTATATCAGAAGGATCTATTCCTACCATTGGGCGGAATAGCAAAGAAGCCATCAGCTATGAAGGATGAAGAATGGGAGATTATTAACAGAAAGGCTCTAGGAATGATACAGTTGAGCCTGACAGCATCAGTGGCTTTCAATATTTCCAAAGAAAAGACAATGAAGGCTTTGATGGACGCATTGGACAAATTGTATGAAAAACCCTTAGCGTCCAATAAGGTATTTCTAATGAAGATATTATTTAATATGAATATGTCAAAATGTGGGTCTATTGCAGATCATTTAAATGATTTTAATACGGATACTAATCAACTAAGTTATGTAAAAGTGGACTTTGATGATGAGGTCAAGGCTCTTCTAATCTTGTGCTCATTTCCAGAAAGCTGGAATGGCTTGGTCATGGATGTAAGTAACTCTATCTCTGGTTCAAATACTTTAAAATTTGATGATGTTGTTGGTGTTATCCTTAGTGAGGAAATGCGATGGAAATGCATAGGTGAGACATCTTGAAATGCGTTAAACATGGAGAACAGGGGAAGTCA
>SNQJ01S0042891.1:25843-50696 GCA_010110895.2 Picea sitchensis | reverse complement strand
AGAAGGATTTCAACAAAATCAAATGTTTTGCTTGTCACAAACTAGGACACTTTGCCAACCAGTGCCCAAACAAGAAGGGCAACAAGAAGTCACAAATGGCAACATCAACTTCAACTGAAGTTGATGAGTTTGCAACTAGATTAGAGAGTGAGTTTTCACTCATTGCATGTCTCTCCAGTTCATCTAGTTCAAGCATATGGTATATAGATAGTGGTGCCTCTAATCGCATGACTGGAGTGTGGGATTACTTCTCCAGCTTGAAGGAGGAAGAGATGGACCTCGTTATTGAGATGGGAAATAATGCCAAGTGTCGGGCAACAGGCCATGGGACAGTGACATTTCAGAGGGAGTCCGGGAAGCCACTGATGGTGAGAGATGTGATGTATGTTTCGGGTATGACGAAGAACCTGATATCGGTTTCAGCCTTGGAGGATAGGGGCTATGTGGTCTCATTTCAGGATGGGAGAGTGTACATCAGGCCCAAGGACTCCAAGACTACCAAAGTGATTGGAGTCAGGAGAGAGAAGTTGTACAAGCTTCAATTTGAGCCAACTCAAACATTGGTGAGCAGCGCATGTGACATGGCAGAGTTGTGGCATAGGAGGATGGCGCATTTGCATCATGGAGCACTTAAGGTGCTCAAGGAGATAGTGACATGCCTTCCAGATTTCAGCACAGAGCATCATGAGGTATGAAAGGGATGTGCTATGGGGAAGTACACTAAGACAACTTTCCCAAATAGTGACAATAGGACAGAAGGCATTCTTGACTTGATACACTCAAACGTATGTGGGCCCATATCATTAGTATCTTTGAGTGGGTACGAGTATTATGTCACCTTCATCGATGACCATTCCAGGAAGACCTGGATCTATTTCATGAAGACCAAGGATAAGGTATTCAGTCGGTTCCAAGAGTTCAAAGCTCTTGTGGAGAACCAGACAGGTAGAAAGATCAAGATACTGAGATGCAACAATGGAGGCGAGTACATCTCGAAGGCCTTTAAGGATTTCTGTGCAGGTGCTGGGATAAAGAGGGAGTTGACTATTATGTACAACCCTCAGTAGAACGGGGTGGCGGAAAGGAAGAACAAGGCCATTGTTGGGGCTGCAAAAGCCATGTTGTATGATCAAGATTTGCCTAGGTTCTTGTGGGCAGAGGCTTGTAATACTACAGTCTACATACAAAAACAGGAGTCCTCACAAGGTGTCGGGGAGGAAGACTCCTGATGAGATATTTATAGGGAGGAAACCAGAGGTTGGAAACTTCAATATTTTTGGATGCCTAGTCTATTGCCATGTCCTCTCAGAGAAGAAGACGAAGCTCGAGGCCACTGCTGAGAAGGAGATCTTCATTGGATACAACGAGAACTCCAACGCATACAGAGTTTACAATCCTTTCTTGAGGAAGACTATGGTTAGGACGGATGTGAAGTTTGAGGAGGATGGAGCCTTGAGGAAGGCCCATGGGACTGTTCCAATAGCAGCAGGGGATCAGGAGCTAGAGACTTAAAAGATTGAGGATACACAAGTTACAGGTGTAGGTACAGGTACAGGTGCAGGCACAGATGATCAGACTGCAAATTAGGATGAGGAGCAGGAGGCTCCTCCAGTACAGGACACTCCTTCTACTACTAGGAGGAGGAAGACTAGATGGGCAGAGCGGACCTTGAGAGAGGCACAAGAGTACGTGGGTCCTCCTAGGACTTCAGTTAGGGAGAGTAGAGCACCATAGAGATTTTCCAGTTACATGGATTTGATGAGCGGATTGTTAGAGGCCGAGCCTTCCAGCTTTGAGGAGGCATCACAACATTAGGTCTAGATAGATACCATGGTGGAAGAGTATGCTTACATCATGAAGAATGATGTATGGTAGGTTGTGCCCCGGCCAGAGGGGAAATCAATGATTGGCTCTAGATGGATCCACAAGATCAAGCACACTGCAAATGGCAGTGTGGAGAAGTTCAAAGCTCGATTTGTGGCTAAGGGGTTCTCTCAGAAAGAGGGAATCGACTATGATGAGACGTTCGCCTCAGTGGCGAGATACACTTCGATCAGGGCCATGATCTCGATTGCAGCAAAGATGGGGCGGAAGATCCACCAGATGGATGTGAAGACGACCTTCCTTAATGGCATCATTAAGAAGGAGGTGTATATTGAGCAACCAGAGGGTTTTGAGGTTCAAAGGAGAGATTCCCATGTTTGCAGGTTGAAGAGATCCTTGTATGGGCTCAAGCAGGCTCCCAGGGCATGGTACTCACAGATAGACAACTACTTGCAAGGGATGGGCTTCACCAAGAGTGAGGCGGACTCTAACCTCTACTACATCATAGTTGGAGGTGAACCACTCATTCTTGTATTGTATGTGGACGACCTGTTTTTCACAGGTTCATAGAGGCTCATTGCAGAGTGCAAGAGGGACCTTGCTTCGGAGTATGAGATGAAGGATTTGGGGTTGATGCACTACTTTCTAGGGTTAGAGGTGTGACAGTGAGATGGTCAAACTTTCCTTGGACAAGGGAAGTATGCAATGGATATTCTGAAGAGGTTTGGTATGCAGGACTGCAGGCCTATGTCTACGCCCATGGTGACCAACTAGAAGAAGATTGATGCTTCCATATCAGAGACAGTGGACCCTACACTTTACAGGCAGTTGATTGGCTCTCTAATGTATATGGTCAACACTAGACCAGAGATATGCTTTGCAGTTAACACACTCAGTCAGTTCATGGTTGAGCCAAGGAGGATACATTGGGTGGTTGCGAAGCATGTTCTGAGATATCTGTGTGGCACAGTTGAGTATGGGTTGAGTTACATCCAGGGAGATGGAGTGAAGCTAAGAGGTTTTATAGATGCAGATTGGGCAGTCAGCAGAGTGGATAGGAAGAGTACATCAGGATGTTGTTTCAACTTGGGATCAAGAGTTGTTTCTTGGTTCAACAGGAAGCAGAAGTCAATGGCATTGAGCTCTGTTGAGGCAGAATACATGGCAGCTAGCTTAGCAACATGTGAGGCCATTTGGCTTCGAAAGTTGCTCATGGGTCTGTTTGGCCAGGAGTTGGATGCGACTGTCATTCACTATGACAATTAGAGTTGCATCAAGCTCTTTGAGAATTTAGTGTTTCATGAAAAATCCAAACACATTGAGATCAGGTTTCACTTCATCAGGGACTATGTGCAGAAAGGGACAATGAAGCTACAGTACATGCCTACAGGTGAACAGGTGGCAGACATTCTCATGAAGGCCTTGATGAAAGGCAAGTTTGTCTTCTTCAGGGACAAGTTGAGGGTGGTGCAGAACACCTTCCTCACTAAGAGAGTGTTAGTTTTGTAGCTTGGAAGGTGTCTAAGCATTGGCCTAGGTGTCCAAGCATGCTTAAGGACACTAAATTAAATACCCAAATCAACATTTTAATTTTAGCCTTAGTCTAACTTAGGAAAAGCATAAAGTTAGTCAAATAACTTTATTGGCTTTATTTACTCAAATTTCCTAAGTGTAAACTTTGGAAATTAATAATTCACTTAAAGTGAATTTCTGGAGACTTCTAGAAGACTCATGAAAAAGTGAATTAGAGTGATAAAAGGATGTTGAGGGTGAAAGGACAACACACATTGAGTTGAGTTGAAGAAGAGAGCATTTGGCTGTGGAAGAGGAGGTTGATTTTGCAGCTAAGGAGAGGGCGACTTGGCTGGGAAAAAGAGGTCGTACACCAATCCGTACAGCAGCTTCAGAAGTGGCCGAACTAGGGGTCATATAGCAGCAAAGGGCAGGTCGAGTGAGGGTTGTACAGGCCAAGCAAAGAGAGGCCGTACAGGGTCGTACAGACTCAGTCGCACAGGCTGAGAAAGTTGGGTCGTACAACTGGTTTTGGCTGGGCCAATTTGCTAAGAAGAAGAGCAAATTGCTGGAAGAATTTTTCTGTAAGAAAATTCTGATTTTATTGCTGCTGTAATTATTTTCTCTAAAGCCAATAAAGCCCCTCTTTGCTGGTTTTCCCCACACTGGGCTTTCCAGGGTAATTTCTGGTGTTAATATTTTTTATGTGCTTGGTTCCTTATGCTTCTGTTGTACAAATTGATGGTTAATACTCAGCTGTAATATTTCTGCACAATTTTCAGAGTATATATCAGCAAAGAATTAATTATGGGTAGATAAAATTATTGGCTTTAATATTCTACATGCTGGGTTTTAGAAACTAACACTATTGACAAGTGTGGAGAACATGGACCAAGGTTTTTTTGACTTTCTTAAATCGTCAATTAGTTTGTGGATGGAAAGAAGTATAAAAATGCTACAACCAACAACCTGAAAACTTCCACAATGATTTCCAAAAGTGACTTAGAAAACTAAAGTCATGATCAGAAATGATAATCAATGGTAAGCCAAAATGTCTCCAAACATGCTAGAAGATAAGATAAGACAATTTTATATGGACCACAAAAGTAGGTCAATGGGACTAAAAGAGTACATCAAGTGTAGATACAAAGTGGGATTGCAAAAGCAACTCCTAGATCAATGCTAAAAGTAGAAAAAGATAAAGATCTAAGAATGGAGTAAAAATTTAAACAACTATCTAAGTGAGAATATAACATAACGTGCAAGTACAAGAAAGATGCTAGAAACTAAACAAACTTGGTGCAAAGCAGAAAAGAAGAGCACATTGATGTTGGCTACCGAGGATGAGTGAGGGGAACGAGAAGCAAGCTCCCCATTGGAGTCATCAATCACTATGAAAGCATTGTTGCAATAGCAAATGATATACTCCAAGGAGTGACCGAGGTTGAGGGGGCCAAGGTATACGATGCTAGGGGGCGCAAGAGCGAGGAAGACCAACTCTCTTAACATCTAAGGTCGTGAGGAAGAAACTCTGAATGGAAACCTAGCTACTTGACTGAGCATGGAGAGTAGTGTGTTGGACAAGGGGATCCCTAAAGTTGATCCAACTGCTAGTCTAGTGTCGTACGTCTTATTCCCCGGAGAGACAAATCCTCAGGGGTCTCAACGAGATCAATCAACTCCCTAAGAGCGGTGGTTGAGAGAAAATGCAAGGACTCACCGATTAGAATCTAAAGTAGCATGGTCTCTACCTATCATTTGTTGCCCCCATCAAATGAGACAACCGAGAAATATAAGGTGATCCTCTTGAAGGCCTCCGACCTAGATAGGGCACGCAGAGATTGATATTTGTATCCAAACACTTCTATAATGAAGAGAACAAGACATCTCTAGTCAAGGTAGTGGAAGAAAGTGGAAAGGGAGCTCCTAGAGTCCCAAAATAGGTAATAGAATCTCATCTAATCTCGTGGTATATGGGGCATCAAAAAATGAGATGTCCCTCCATCTCTCGCTCCTCTAAATGCTATTGTTGGAAAACCTTGTCCAACCACAGGATGTGATGATTGGTCTCACCTCGGAGTCTATGAGAACCCACACGAAACTTACCAAGGGGGATTTTGAGGGCATGCATCCAATGTTTTCACTTATATGGAGGTCAAAAAATAAGACCATCTCTCAGCTCCACAAAGTGTTCAAAATAAAAGGCCATCTTTGACTCAAGTCCCTCAAAAGGTGCGATCCAAGTGACCTATCGCTCAGTTCAAGGCCTTCTTAGACAAAGGGTGGTGACCTGGTGCATCTAGGGAGTACTTGAAAGCCGAGAGATGGCATGGAGAGATGGTTACAAACTAATGTCATTGAGAATTTGAGACACCTCTGGGAACCAACAATAAATTTGTCCTTGGGGGTAAAGGCAATGGATTCAAAAGAACAAAGTGGTAGATAGGAATATTGATCCCTCTCTGAGGTCAAGTTCCCAAAGATCCAAACCATGTGAAGGAACAACATTGAATCAAAAGATGGCCTCAAGTCATCAACACTAGGCCTTCAACACTGCCTGAACAATGGACTTGGGAACTATCTACTTGCATCGAATGATGTGTTTGAGAAGGAGGGTTTGGACTCTCTCTATCTTAGCCCAATTATCCTGAATCAAACTTAGTTTTGAGACCTCAAAACCGTAAAGGACCATGGATCTAATGATCATGTCAAAGATATACATCTTTGACAATATATCCTAGAAATGGCTCTAGAAGCATTGTTTGTCAATAAGGGAAAGGGAATTGTATCCCTTCTTGAGTTGAGGTTGGAGGGCATGTTGTAAACTCAAACATGGCACCATCAACTAAAACCCCAAGTAAGCATAGGTCATAGTGATCTCAATCTCTTCCCCTCCAAAAGTAGAAATTGTAATGGGAGAGAACCTGCTTCAACATGTTGAAGATTAACCTTGGTTTTACCCCAAGTTAAGCATCACCTACCAAAGATCACAAAATCCAGATAAGGAATCATTCTATCTCTGTAACCCCTCAGGTAAGGAGGCCGAAAGGATCAAATCATCAATGAAAAGAAGCAAAGATACCAAGACATGGTGTAGAATACAAGCATTAGCATCCTAAATATGCTCATGGAGAAAAGACTCCAGCTCATTGATGTATACTGCAAAGAGATTCAACAAGAAGGGGGCACCCGTGCTTATAACTCGAATGGTGCTCTGGATGAAATTTGAAAGGTCATGGATATAACAAGACGACCAAGAACTGACTCATAGAACATCATGATGGCAACCAAGAGGGTCTCTAATATGCCAATGTTGTGGAGCCATTAGAACAAGGCCTCTCTTGGGACCATGTCAAATGCCTTCCGAAAGACCACAAAAAAACAAAAAGACTTGCGAAGAGTGATGACGTGTGTCCTCAATAATGGCCCTAAGCATGAAAATACGACCAATAATCTAGTACTTTCAGTGGAAAGCTTGTTATCCTCTAGCCCTGAGGTGCCTCCTCTCAAGCTCATCTAAGTGCCATAAATGAAGAACTGTAGCATAAAGTTTGGAGGTGTGTTTGATCATGATGGTCCTATAATTATTCGGATTTGAGATGGTCCCCAATTTGAAAATCAAGTGGATGATGCATTATGACCATGCCTAAGGGAAACCAGAACAAATGACATGATTAAACAAATCAACAACATGAGGGTCGAGAGAGTGAAAACCATGCTTGAGGAACTTGGCTTGGAAGCCTTCCTCATGAGCTACTATGTTGGTGCTCATAACCCTGACTGCTCTCTTGATGTCATTGTCGGTGAAAAGGTGACAACGGCAGGGATGATCCAATACTGATAGGAGCTTACATAGGAACATCATAAAGGAATACAGTATGAGAGAACATGGATTGGCGATCTAAATCTGAAGGAAAATTTGTATAACTATGGAAAAGGCTAGGCTAGAAGATTTTAGGAGAATGACATAAGGCCTTGCAAAGCTCACGTTTCCTCGAGGACAAGAAGGCTCACTTTTTACGGCAAAGGAGGCAATGATAAGATTTATGAAGGTGGGGAAAAGAGTGTAGGTTGTTTGTAAAAGAAAAACAAGGATGCTTATGGTGGAGCTTGCATTCTGTGTCGACCCCGAGGTGTTCATGGGGAAAAATCCAAGAGTGGGAGTGTGGGTGGACTACCAAAAGGAAAGCGGGTAAGAGTCGTGAGAAACTTCCCAAAAAGTCATGGAGAAAAGCCAATATTTGGTTGAGGTCGTCTTGAGGGAGGAAATTGGGGAAGGGGAGGAATCAATTAACAAAGGCGAGGGATGTAGAAGTTGAGATACTCCCTCAAAGGAGATAATGATGCATGGGATGCTAGGAGGGGGTGGGGTAGGGGAAGGGTGGGGATAGGCAAAGATGGATAAGGATAGAAGGACATGATCTACAAGGTGAAGGAGGTAGAATGGAAAGCATCAAATGTAAGGGAATAACTCCAAGGTGGCCAAGACATAAACAAACACATTGGGCCTGCCATTATGAGGGAAGCGCGTGAAGCCCCCAGAGTTAGGGTAGCATAGAAGACCATTCAAGATAAGATTGTCCTGACNCAAGAGTGGGAGTGTGGGTGGACTACCAAAAGGAAAGCGGGTAAGAGTCGTGAGAAACTTCCCAAAAAGTCATGGAGAAGAGCCAATATTTGGTTGAGGTCGTCTTGAGGGAGGAAATTGGGGAAGGGGAGGAATCAATTAACGAAGGCGAGGGATGTAGAAGTTGAGATACTCCCTCAAAGGAGATAATGATGCATGGGATGCTAGGAGGGGGTGGGGTAGGGGAAGGGTGGGGATAGGCAAAGATGGATAAGGATATAAGGACATGGTCTACAAGGTGAAGGAGGTAGACTGGAAAGCATCAAATGTAAGGGAATAACTCCAAGGTGGCCAAGACATAAACAAACACATTGGGCCTGCCATTATGAGGGAAGCGCGTGAAGCCCCCAGAGTTAGGGTAGCATAGAAGACCATTCAAGATAAGATTGTCCTGACGACAAATCCAATTGGTGATTCGAAACATTGACAAATTCAAGATGACTACTGTGGATTTTCCGAGCAATTCTAATAACCACTCCCGCCACAAAATTTTTATTAATGTCCAACAAATGACCATAAATAGGTCAATGGGGCTGCTAGATACAATAGTATGAGATACAAAGTGGGAGTGCAAAGGCCGCTTATAGAAAATCATGATATAATCAAAACTAGCCTATGTTGTAAAAGATCTAAAATCTAAAGACTAAGAGCATGAAGCAGGGAAACAAAGCAATAGTGTAGGTATGTGCAAGTACTATGGAGAGTTGAAGAAAACCCCCAAAACTATCAAGGGAGATGGCTCGCCTAGGGGGTGATCAACCTCCCTTAATGCTATCTCTCCTAACAACTGAGGCCGTAGGGAAGAAACTCCTAATAAATGACTAGTCGAAGGAACTAAAAGAAAAGGAAGACTTAGATTGAGTTATGTCTCGATGTCAGGGTGATGCAACCTACAACCGAGATCTGTAGAAGGTATCCTGACTTTTGGTGCAATATGAGTTGTCCAAGGATCTAAGGCGACATGTCTGTAAGGGTCTCAATACGGAGAGCCTCTCGAGGTCTCACATATCTAATGGTTGATGTAGCGTCGTTTTCTACCTATCTCTTGGTACTTATGTTTTCTAGAAGCACTGGAAAGAAAGCTATAATCCATCAAATGGGACTTGGTTTGTGTTGGAGTGGGTGGAGTGAGTTCACCTTTCCTCTTCATGTAATGATGTCACCTTTCAAGGTCTTAAACCTCGCAATATACTCCTCCTAATGTAATGATGTCATCCTTCAGGGTCTTAAACCTCGCAATATACTCCTCAACACTATCAAAGTCACCCACTTTGAGATTAGAAATCTCAATTTCAAGTCTATTTACCTAAGTTGTATTCATTGTTCCAAAGAGTGTCTTGAAGGTATCCCAAATTTTCTTTGCACTTTTGTTGTCCTTGGTGTGATGAATCAGATCTAGCTCCACATATAGGGGTGATTAGCCCAAGAGCTTCATCCTTTTTCAGAGTTATGAGTTCATAGTTGGCATTGGTTTCAAGAGGAATGGGTTTCTCCAAGTACATCCACAAACACTTGCTTTGAAGAAGGGTAGTCATTTGATTTGGATTCTGCCCAAATATTATAATTAGCCCCATTTAATCAGGAAAACATCCACTTTGGGTCCATAACAGCACAAAGTAGAAGCTTTCGTATGAAGAAAAAAAAAGTCTTCAAAAGTTTGCCTTGATAAACCCAAGAGGGCAAGAAAAGTGCTAGCTTCTTCAAAGAAAAATAAAATGCAATGTGCTACCTCTTGCTGAAGAGTAAAGGAAGGAAGAGTGCAATGGCCTTGCAGAAGGGTTTAAACCACATGAAAAACCTTAGTAAACCGTAGAAAAAGAAATGATCCAATAACCCTAGTTCCACGATACCATAGCCAAAAATATTTAGATCAGCTGCTTAATTGTGTAAGCGAGATTCAATCTCACTCTAATACCATGTGGAATTTCACAAGAGATTGAGAGAGAATTGAATGGAACCAACACAAACCCTAACTCTGCAATAAAGTGAGAAATAACCAGCACTAGGACAGGGCAACACTTGAAGAGATATAACACAAGAGGACCACAACCCTAGAGTGAGAACACAACCCAAGAACAAGAGCGCTAGAGAGAGAGAAATCCAAGCACAAGAGAGGGTGCAATACTTGATAGGTGCCCTTGGACAATTCACTTTATTTGAAGACATTGAATGAATCACTTTAACGAGAAATCTAAATAAGAGTAGGTGTATAAATACCCAACTCAAAGGTAGGGTGGTTTGTTTTAGTCTACGTGTACAAGGTTGGCCTTAGCCAAAAATATTAATATATTAATAATACAATATAAGGTTAGTTGTGACCAAAAGTGAAGATTACACCCCTATTTTCAACAAGAATCACTTCAAATTTGAAAACAGAGTGTCTATTTAAATTCTCAAAATTACTCTTCTTCCCTGTTTTTAGGGAGAATTGAAGAGTACAAGAAACAACCTGTTAAACATACTTCTTACGCAATCATATTTCCAACGATATTGTGATGTACAATGAAGGTGAACTAATAAAAAGTAGCGCCCAAACAACTAACATTTCACGCATCTGTGAAGAAAATTAAAACAGTACCCAAACAATTATTAATAGTACACTCACATGAAAATAATGTAGACGATGCAATAGGGATCTGATGCTATTCTTATCATGCATAGGATGTATCTCTGCAATTTCTGCATCTGTCATGTTTGACATTTGACGAAACAACTCTGCAAGATTTGCTCCCATGTATGAATCTGGCCCATACCAAACAGTCAAATCTGGTATCTGAGCAAAGGCCTGAATAAACAGTTTCACGATATGATGCCAGTGCATCAGGAAAAGAGCATTAAGCATAAGTATCAAAAGCTTAAGTAATTAAAAAAGCAAACATGAGCAGCAACGAACCCAATCAATGTTACTATGGAATAAAATGATATTGAAAACCTAGAACTAATCATTAAACTGATCACCTGCAACACTGTCTGAACCACATTCGAGGATGTACAGGTAATTGTAGGCACAAGCTCATGAGATTGAGCTTTTGTTTGCAAAGAAGTGTTGATATAGACCACATGTAAAGAAGGTTGAGATCTTGTGGCTGCCTCTAGAAACTGCAGATATTTGGGACTTGCTGCAGCATCAGCCAATGAGCAACCAATCTTTTCACTGGCCATCCTATAAACCCCAACCTGGCACAAAATGAGAAAGCTTAATAGTCTTGCGATTTGCAGGGAGATCAGAAACAATTTTTGACAGAAATGATGAACAAAAAACTGACATCATATAGCACTCATGAGTTCAAAATGCATTTATTTGTAAGGTAGAAATCAAATTACCTTTCCAAAGCCAGCTTGATCCAGGATAGCACGAACATTTTCGGACATGAAATCAACTCCGAGGACGGCGATAAATTTACATCCAGATTCTGCCATTTTCACAGCCCCGTCAGCCATCACCAACGAATCAGAAATGTGGATATGTGGCCACTGCTGTTTGGCAGCTACCAGAACACCCTGAACCTCTGGATCCATGTAAAAGTGTGCCACCACTCCGATTTGCTTTTCCTTCAATACATCAACAAGCTCTGCAACCTTGGATGCATCGGGTGACAAATATTTTGCCTACAAAATCATAAAGTGCAATCTAAAAAGTTAAAACTCTAGGAACAAAAGCACATCACTGATTCTTGCTCATGATGCGATGAGACAATTGAAAAATTAAAACCCCGTCCTGGTAGAACAACCCAGCTCTGGTTCCCTTCTCACGCAAAGGAGAAAATCAGGACTTTAGTATGGAGAGTTTTCCTAACTAGTTTAAATAGCTTGCTGAAGGTGATCAATTTACTGGAAAAGTGGTCGGATATGAAACTGCAATGCTTTCAGTTAAAAATGTCAAGCATTGCAACAAACTGAAAAACAATGCAAAGGAAAATTTTGTCACCTGAGCTTCTGCAAAAGTCCCTTGTGCACTGATTCCTTCGGAAGTTATCAGCAAGGACGGGAAAGGATCAACATGGGGTTTGCCTGCATTCTTTGCCTGTATATCTTTAATCCTCTTGTGCATGCTAACCAAGATATTATGCCAGGTATTGGCCCTTGACTTCGCCCCCCCTGCTACACCAATATTTAAACTGGACAAATCCTCTGTTTTAACTTGAAGCACCTCTTCTGGCAAAGCTCCGTTGATAGAATTAATCAAGCATGAACAAAAACCCCTAGTAATCTCAGAATCACTCTCTGCACCAAAATAAATTCCTCCATCGCGGCCAAGCTCGGCCGTGAGCCAGACTTGGGCTGTACAACCCATTACCCTATTGGAAGAAATGCGCTCCGATGTGGGTAGGGATGGAAGCAATGAAGAATACTCTAAAAGCCTCATCACCCGGTCACGGGGATTCTCAAGTGCACTGAATTCAGCCAAAAGTCTGTTAAGCCTTGTAGGCAAATCTTCACGGGCATTAGTTTCAGGAACTTGCACAAAGCTTTCTGCTAGTGCAGCAGAGATTGGTGAAGGATGTTTGGAACATTTTTCACCATTTAAATTCGAGGTCGTTAAGAGGTGTACTTTCCGTGTTAAATATGGTTTATGGATGGGTTTCAAGAAATGTGGCGGAGGGGTAATGACGGACGAGTTTGATCTTAGGGTGCGAGATGGGTTCTGAACCTTGAACATGCCCGTTGCGGCCATTGCGCGCATTGACACAGTCGTCTTCTCCATTACTCTGTTATCTTGGATTTTCTTATACTGTATTCCAGCCTCTGTCGGCCTTTAATGTCTGTGCACAAAAAATATATACGGGAAGTATGTAATGGAGGTTGTCAGTATGAAATAAGAATATGTCGTTGAGTTTTCCGTATGAATGCTAAACGCTCTTTGCACTGAAGCGCCAAGCCAACATGCCTGAAAATGACCTATTGAATCCTGTAGCACGTAAGACGCTCAATGCATAAACGAAATAATATTCTGCTAAGATATTGGAATGCGGTCACTGAAGATAACTTGGAGCATACGTGACAGACCCGCAAAGTACTATAAATCCGGACTCGTTAGAAGACGGCGCACAAACCTGCAAATAAAACAAAACAGGGATCTGAGGACATCAGGAAAGAACGCCCTAGAAAAAAGGCAAGAAAACAATTTAATATCTTCATTGCCGCCATATCAAAATTACTAAAATCGTCCAAAAAAGGTAAAAGATCGTGGTAATCAAGAAAATGATCGCTAAATACCCAAGTCTTTAGAATCTGTATGGTAGCAGGTAATTCTATGGAGACTTTCTCACCAAATATTAAAGAATTTGACTATTTCGAAAGAAAACCATCATGAACCACTATAATTCTTTAAAAGCGGACTATATGGACTAAGAATGCTGTGAACAAAGATTTTCTCTCGAGATGGACTAAAAATGTCCGTAAACAAAGATTTTCTCTAAAGATGGACAAACGATGGCTGCAAACAAAGATTTACGCAGAAGATATACTAAGAGTGGCTGCAAACAAAAATTGTATCTCCAGATGAACTAAGAATGCCCGCAAACGAAAATTTTCTCTTCCGGACTGGCTAAGAATGGCTGTAAACAAAGATTTTCTTCAAAGATGGTTAAGAAAGGCTGTAAACAATATTTTCGCAAAAGATGGACTGAGAGTGGCTGTAGACAGTCTTTCTCTCAAGATGTACAAGAATGGCTGGTAAAGAAAATTTTCTCTTAGACTCTTAACTAAGAATGGCTGTAAACAAAGCTTTTCCCAGGATACTCCTCCAAAATGCGTAATTTTCCGCAGAAAACAAATATTTGCCAAAAATAGAGGAAAAATTCCTCGAAGGCGTTGTAGCTTTCAAATATTTACGTAAAACTAGACATATGTTCAACACCCCGGTTTCCTATTTTAGTTTACACAGGTAAAAGGTTCTGAGCAATGCTAAAGAAATCCAGTTAGAACTGAAATAATCACTGACGTTCAGTAAACCAGAAATTTCCTACTAGATAGACGTATGGACTTAAAATCGTTACGAAACATATATTCTCTCGTCAAAGATCCGCGAAGACACGATATTTTCTCGAAAAATTATAATACTACGAAAAACAAATATTTTTCTCAAGACGCGGCGAAGACACGACAGCTTCTATTTACCGCAGAAAATGGATATTTGCACGAAAAGTAATCATTTTCCTCGACAATCCACTCCGCAAAGACACGATATTTTCGCGAAAAATGACAGCAGCAAACGGAAATTTCTACGAAAAAGAAGCACAAAACTAATAAAATTTCCACGAAAAAGACGCACAAAACTGATCATTTATGTGAATGCAAAGAAAAACCCCGAAAATTCTGCGAAAGGAAGCAAAGCGGAAATTTTCCGGGAAGGACAAACCAAAGACACACAAACTTCTGCAAAAAAATCATCGGAAGCAGATTTTCTTTTTCATGCTCCAAGCATACCTCACAAGAAAGGGCCGAACACTTTCAGAGCAGCTGCTGGCTTCAACAAGACGGCACGGAAATCTTATACTCGAAAAAACTTTCTGCAGAGCTCGGAGGCGAGGGGCGATTTCTTCTCTCTTAAAAAATGAATTTCAAATTGACTGCAAAATAAATAAATACGGTCCACGAACTATTGGGCGGCAGGCGACCTTTCCTTGCTTCGAAATAGGCAGAGTTCTCGGGATTCTATCCCTTTTATATGGTTTTCACCGACCTTACAGAATATTATGTAATTTTTTAATTGTAATAATTTTTATAAATTTTGTCCTTAAGGTAATGTCTTTTTTAAATGGCATTTATAGGATTATTTTCGGGAGGGGTTGTATCATGCATAGTAATTTTTTAATTGTTATAATTTTGATTTTCAAGGTAACGGTATTTTTTTTAATGTCAATATAGAAGTTTATTGGCGAGCAGGGTGTATCAATCCCTAGTGGAGGGGCATTCTTGCTTACTCTTTTCGATATGAAAATGTGATGTCATGGAGGACGTTCGTGGTTTATAATGGGTGATAATTATTAAATAATAATATTGAAGGATTTTATAAATTATATCATCGTAAATGGATTTATAAACTTTTATTTTGAGTGGTAATATTTATTATTATTTTTGTTATGAAGTGTGATGTCATGGAGGACGTTGAGGACAAAATTAAATAAATAATAATATTGTCGAATTTCATAAATTTTAATATTGGAAATGGATTTTTGACCTTTTGTTTATAACGATTTCGTAATACAATTATAAAATTAAATAAATAATAATATTGTCGAATTTCATAAATTTCAATATTGGAAATGGATTTTTATATTTATATTATTATGATTTTGATTTTGATTGTAATAATTTTTTAATACCGTTTTAATAATTATAATTTGTAATTTTAATAATTTGTTTAAAATTTTATAATTATGATTATGATTTTGATTGTAACATAATACAATTTTAGTAATTATAATTTGTAATTTTAATAATTTGTTAAAAATCTTTAAATTATAAAGAAAATTGATCGAATTCAAAGATTATTGGTTACAATATTAGTTTATTCTAATTCTATGTAAGTTATATGGAGTGTACTATTTTGATGAGTCAAACTTTTGTGAATATACATGGTAAAGTTTCATAAATTATTGAAATTTCATAACTTTTTTCATTGAAATTTTAATTTAGTATTTTTATTTTAAGATAATTAAATTTTTTGAAACTTTAAAAAAAAATTGAGTAAATAAGTATTGGAAAAAAATAAATTTAGATTTGTTTTTTTATCAAATTAATATAATTTAAATTATATTTTATTATTTTTTACAAAAAAAATCAATTGTAATAAATTTCTAGACAAATTTTAAAAATATCATCATATGATGTATGAAATTAAGATTAAGAAAGAATTACAAAGAATTCAAATCATACAACTTTGTACATAAAATTTGGATTAAAAAAGAATTTGAATCATGCAACTTTTTTAAAGACATCACAATATCATGCATGAAACTTGAATTACAAAAGAATTCGAATCATATTTAAAATGTTGCAAAATACTTAAGCAATTTATAATAATAAAAAAATTATTTTATCATAAAATTTGTTTATAGATAATAGTTTAATTATTATAATAATTTTTTAATACTAAATATTTAATATTAACTTATTTATAATAATTAATGTTTTTTGAATTTTAATTAATAAAATTTTATAAAAAAATTAAGAAAAATAAATTATAAATTATATTTTTTAATTTTAATTAATAAAATTTTATAAAAAAATTTAACAATAAAAGAAATAAGTTATAAATTATATGAATGAATTGAATATTAAAAAAATAAGTTACAAGTTATATAAATAAGAGAAATAAGTTATCAGAACCAGTCATGTAAATGATTATATATCAATATACATCGAGTAATTTTTTCTTGGAAAAAAAAAGTTATATGAATGAATTGAATATTAGAAAAATAAATTACAAGTTATATAAATAAGAGAAATAAGTTATATGAATGAATTGAATTTAGAGAAATAAATTACAAGTTATATGAAAGAGAAATAAGTTATAAGTTATATGAATGAATTGAATATTAGAAAAATAAGTTACAAGTTATATGAATGAATTGAATCTTAGAGAAATAAGTTACAAGTTATATGAATGAATTGAATATTAAAATAATTTATAAAATACAATAAATTAAAATTAAAAAACATGTATTAAAAAATCATATTTAATATGAAGAAAAGAGAGAATCAACTCTTTATATATATGCAATGTATATATATTCAATATGTATTGTTTTTGTTAATCCATTTATATGTATATATAACACATGTGTTTAGTGGGTCAATTTAAGGTGTGATGTGCCAAAAAATAAGGAGTGTTTCTTGTTACAATATTTGGTATATGTGCTTTGGGAGAGTAGTGTGTTTGAATCAAGAATTTAAAATTTCAAAAAATAATTCACATCAAATATCTAATATCAAATAAAAAAATAAAAAAATAAAAAAAAATAAAAAAACTATTATTATGTTAAAAATATGTATGTAAATAATAAGAAGTTTGGACTTTTTTATTATTTCTCTTAATGTTTAATAACACTTGGGTTAAGATGGATTTTTGTTAATTAAATATATAATGATCGATGTTTTAAGATAATTTGAGGGCACCTTCATAATTGCTTTGAATGTAAGAGCATTAATAAGTTCAGGTATAAGTGCGACAATTAGTGTTTACATAGGAAAAGTTGTACTAAGTAAGGAAAACACATGGAAAATGTTAAAATTTATCTTAAGCAGTTAAGTGTATTCAATATTCTTTAACTTTAGACTATTAAAACAATAATCGCATGCATAAGGATCACTGAAAGAAAAATAAATCCACAATATACACAAGATTTATCCTGGGAAATCCTCGTGGGGGAGAAAACCGAACAAAGCTTCTTCAATATAGATTCATCAACAAATAAAATGTCTCTTTGAAGAGAGATCTCACCAAACAAAAGATAATCAAAAGATAGACCAAAAACCCTAACCAGAATAGGGTAGCACACCACTAGACCAAGATAGTCCTCCAATAGATAACCAAAACCCTTCACTAGAACACCCTTCCTCTGTAGCCGTGTCTTCTCCTCATAATTGCACACTTTTCCATGTGTGAGAGAGCTTGTGTTGTGTGTCCTTCAAGTGAGGCGCCTAGACTCTTATAAATACAACTTGAGCCACCGAGAAGTAGGTCAGGACTGACTTGTATGCTTTACCCTTCCAATTTACAATTGACTTTTTCCAAGGCACAATAGGGTCGACTTTACAAATATAACAGAATATTATTCTTTAGGGTTTTGTCTTGGTCTAATACAACATTGAAACAATAAGAATATCTTCCGAAGGTACTCAAACTTCAACAGAAAAAAGGCAAGGAGAAATAGTGTGGGCACAATAAGGCATGTAGACATGGAAGCATATTGAAGTTGCATGTAGTTTAAGAATCATACATAGTTTTGTGAAGAGCACAAAAAAATGTACTATCGTGCAAGTTGAAAAGAAAAAATACAAAAGTGGAAGTATGCTTCAATATAAGTCAAATGGGATCGGTTTGTTTTGATTGACGTCAAAAGGTTGCTAGCTTTTGGGGGCCTCTAAAAACTATAATAATGATTTCTAGGAGAGCTTGAAGACAACATTGGTTACATGTTTTGGGGTCGATAACGCTAGACAACATATAGTTTGATTTCATCCTTGAAATATCAAATATAATATTTTTTCCCTTGAAAAAAAATAATCAAATGGGGTTAATGTAGGAGCATACCACATGTTGAATAGCATGAGGCATAACACGTAAATAGGTACAAAATAAGATACCATGGATGAGAAAGCACAAGGGAAGTAGAATAGTCGAGTAGGGATTCGAAGTGACAGGAAGAAGTCAGAGAGTTGACAAAGCAATTGATAAGTAGGAATGTGAACCATCATAGAAAGATAAATTTAGAAGAATGAGTAGAATTAGTTAGTCCATTAGGTAGTAGGAGCATATAAAAATTATTAAGCAAATTTTAAGGTGTTAAAATTTTAGTTAATAAACCAAATCGATACCTAAAATTATATTCGTAAATTATGTACTTAGAGGGTGAGGGTGGGCGTGGGGGGAGTAAGTGTGCATTTTAAGGGGTGGTGGGAGTATGATCCATACTCCCACTAACCCACCCATATGAATGCATTTTAAAATGCACACTCACTAATGTCCACCCCCACCCAAACTCACTCCTCCACATCCACCCACATTTGGATGAAGATGGGGGTGGGGGAAGTAAGTGTGCATTTTAAGGGGTGGAAAGAGTATGATCCATACTCCCACCAACCCACCCACTTGAATGCATTTTAAAAAGCACACTTGCTTCCCTCCACCATGAAAGGAAATGGGAGAGTTGACATTATTATTACACACAAACCAAAACTGTGCGTGAGCGCTCTATTAAATAATGTTAATAGAGTACATATAAATGCATGAAGCATTGTCTCAAGATAGAAAAACTACCTTGATCTACCAGTTGAGAAAATATCTTAACCTCACACCAATATAGGAAGCATCTAGTTGGAGAGAATCTCTCAAATCCAACTAGGCCTAACAACCTTTGATAAACTAGGAAACAAACTATATGTAGAGATGAACTCTACCTAATAATGACCAATAATAACTATAACAACAAATATGATCACACCTAAGACAAGCAAGAGTTACATATTCCAACACTCCCCCTTAATGACTACTTGTCTTTATCTTTGTCGAGTCAGGTCTTCATCATCACCAAGCCCTTTAAAATGAAGCACCTCCTGATCAACAAAGTCTATATCTAGTCCAACCTAGCACTTCCACCTCGTACCTCGATCATGCATCAACAAACTATCAAAGACCATATAAAGGAACAACCATCCACTGGAATGCATGGGTACCTAATCATTGCAACCGTCAGTCTAGTAAGATGTCCTTCAGATACATGGTTCATTCAACTTCTTGATGAACTCCCCCTAAATGTAAAACTCATGGTTTCTAGGCACCTCCCAAAGTCCACAACCAACATGGTCCACTCATAGAGCATCAAACCAATCATATGGTCGAATCCTCTAACTATTAAAGAACTCTATAATACTATAATAGAGGTTTTTTCACTACAAATCATTAGGGATACATGACAAAGGGGTATGCATGCCTATTCAAGTCTTACAACAATATGTCCTTTACATGTTACATAGATACGGGTACATACATTACATTACTACATCACATGGAGATACCATGTATTAGATCAAACTTTTCAAGGACCGATACATCAAATTAAACTATGATATAATGGAATTTCTATAAAACAATGTGTGACTCACATTACCATATGGTCTGGTTTGTTTTATTTATTACAACTCACACAATTTACCTTGTTTTTCTACAACCATTTCACTTCCACTGCTTCTGCACGATTGTCGTTGTTACAAGATTCCCTTGGACTAAACTCTTCGTTATATCTATAAAAACACCTTTGTTCTTCCTGCTTACCATTCCAACTCAAATTTATGTTTGTCATCAAACTGTGGCTTCTCCAACAAGAACAATGCAACTTGCTTCCATCTCATAACCCCAAAAAAAATGTTCATGCTCCTCCATTCAATTATAGAACTGTTATCTCGAACTCATACCAGTTGGGAACCAACCGTACCTTTGGGGAAAACACAAGTACCATGACTGTAAAGATTGAGCAACTAGCCATCCTGTGGACATACTTCCAGCTACCAAGACACCTAGGTACCTAACCACAGTGCTCACCAATTCTCTAGGAAAATAGTCTAGATACAGGATGTATCCAACTTAATATTACATCAAAAAAATTCATCAAACAATTTATCATCAAGGAACTGTTAGAGGTAACATGTAGCTAAACTTTCCTTCCAACTACCACACACTTTACCAAGCAGACTAAGGAATGATTTTACATGACAAAATATTGCCAAGCATAACTTCAAATTGTTAGCAAGAGATAATATCATATTTCTCCTCTACACTTGTTCACATGTTTGGAGTCTTCATTTGCATCTTTGACCTTTGGATCTTCAATGTCACTACCATTTCATTATCTTGGATTTCCTTGTGATTTGTCACAGTAGCCAATTCTAACAAAACTACTCATTTCATATTGAGTTAGCTAGGCTCAATAAAAATGATTTTGATTCCAAAACATTTATGAATGCCACCATTAAGTCATTCTTCTTTGGAGTTTTCATACTTTAACAAGCAGTTGTTAGATTATTCAATTCTAACAATGGATCCCATATTGAGTTGACTAGACTCAACATGTTTATCTTCACAAACTCCAAATAAATTCAAAGACACATTTCACTTTACCATGGCCAAAGATTTTCACTATTGTCTTTGGTGGATTCTTGATCAGATTTATAGCCACACAGGTCTCCTTCTTGTGAATCTTGTATCTAGGCTTCTCTAGTTTCCTTCGCACCTCTTCAACTCTTGCATTTGAATTCTACTGGATGAAATTCCCTATCACCAATTCAAATCCCCTCTCATACACCATGTATAATTTGCAACCCCAAATCACAACTACAAAGAGTCCATTATGACACATGCACTGACTCTTCCACGAATTGAGAGTCTTCACAAACAGGTTGACACTGCTCATAGGTCCAACAACGAGCGTCCAGACCCTTTTCTTAGCCTCTACCACTACTTCTTGCACCAATGCTTGGAGAAAGGGTTACAGTCAAACGATTATGTTCTGCTCATTTTTCACCTCCATCGAAAGATAGATGTTTGTCTTCAATAATAATAGTTTTAAGGTACTCACCAAGATGCACTCTCAACAAAGAAGGAACACGAACAATGAACTGAAGAAAATTTTCTGTAACTATTTCCTTATTAGTTGGCGATATCTTCTATTGCTCACCAAGCTCATGAGGTGCCCAATTTTTTCCTATTAAATTCTTGAAGTGGATGCTCCCAACTTGACGTACAACCAAATCACAACTTCCATCAACTATTATTTGTAGAATTCTGACAAGATGTTGAGTTGTGTATTGATATTGATTAAGGCTCTCCTATGCCGCCTTTCTCTCTTGAGGGTTAGGATGAGCATTTCTTGTAGGATAATGACCAATCTTGGAAGATCCATTTCTCAAATAGCAATACAAAGCAGAACCGTTGATCAAACGGGGGGCTTCTATGGATGAAGAAGAACACAAATATAGTTCTAATTGGGGCACCTCGCACCATCAACCTCCTTTGATGTTTCTTTCTCTCTATTGGTAAACATCTTCAACAACAACTT
The DNA here is from genome assembly GCA_010110895.2 of Picea sitchensis. Classification (NCBI taxonomy): domain Eukaryota; kingdom Viridiplantae; phylum Streptophyta; class Pinopsida; order Pinales; family Pinaceae; genus Picea; species Picea sitchensis. The sequence continues at coordinate 28,952 of SNQJ01S0042891.1, read as the reverse complement.
TCCCAACAGTAATATATCCTACAACAATCTCATGGGCTTCCTTCAATGCATTTTTTTAGGCTACAACGATCTCACTATAAATCCGTGGATTCACATATGCATTGCAATCTCAATGACACACGTGGATCGACAAACAAAGCCTCAATCACACTACTCTACTCTTTGCATGTTTCTAGGCCCTCCCATGAGGGAGTCATGCCCATACCTACGTTGATACCATGAAAGGACATGTGAGACTAGACATTATTATTACACATAAACCAAAATTGTGCCTGAGTTCTCTATTAAATAATGTAAATAGAGTACATATAAATACAAGAAGCATTGTCTCAAGATAGACAAACTACCTTGATCTACCAATTGAGAAAATATCTCAACCTCACACCAATATATGAAGCATCTAGTTGAAGTGAACCTCTCAAATCCAACTAGGCCTAACAACCTCCTATAAAATAGGAAACATACTCTACATAGAGATGAACTCTACTTAATCATGACCAATAATAACTATAACAACAAATATGATCATACCTGAAATAAATAGGAGTTACATATTCCACCACACCCCCACCCACACTTACTCCTCCACGCCCACCCACATGAGGGTGGAGGTGTGGAGAGTAAGCATGCATTTTGAGGGTGAGGGTGGGGAAAGTAAGACTTGTGCATTTTACTCAAAATGGACACTTACTTCTTCCCCTCACCCACACTCACACCCCCACTCTCAAAATGAGAGGATGGGGTGGAGGGGAGCAAGTGTTTGTTTTGAGTAAAAATGGACATTGACTCCTTGAGAGAGGAGTGGGGGCAATAAGTGTGCATTTTGAAGATGGGGGAGTAAGTGTGCATTTTGAAGGTGGGGGGAGTAAGTGTGCATTTTACTCAAAATGAACTCTTACTCCTCCTACCCTTACCCTCAAAATGGGAGGGTGGGAGTGGGAAGAAATAAGAGTGCAATTTACTTAAATTAAACACTCACTCCCACCTACCCTTACCTTCATGTAGTTAAAAAATAATTTTTAAAAATAAATTCAACATAAATTTAGAAAGAAAAAATAAACATAATCAAAATCCCACTAATTAAAAAATAATTAAAAAAAAAAAATTAATTTAGAAAGAAAAGATAGACATAATCAAAATCTCACTAGAAAAGTAGAAAAGTAAGTGTGCATTTTAAATGCACACTTAATTCCCAAGTCCAAGTGCCACTCTCACCTACTTAAACAAAAACATTTTAAAATCTCACTAGAAAATTCCCCAAGTCCAAGTGTCACTCTCACCTACTTAAACAAAAACATTTTTTAAAAGGTTAAGTAAGTATGTATTTTAAAATGCAAACTTACTCCCTACATCTTCACTTCATCCTCCATACAAGCAAATAAAAAAGAATTAGATATGCATTTTAAAATACATACTTACTCCTCAACCTTCTTGAAGTGAATAATTGTACATTTAAAAATACACACTTATTTTCCCCATAACCTCCTCATATATTTACAAAATATTTTTTTAAATAAATAAAAATTAAATAAATATACAATTTAAATGCTCACAAAACGTCTTCTATATGAAGACGTAAGCTTTAGAATTCGATCCAAAAATACCTACCAATGTGCAACCAAATTGACTTGGCTCTCAATTATTATTCAAGTTGGTGGTGGCACACTCCTACCAGGAATTTAGCTCTACGGAATCATTATAAATATAGTCAAAGGAAAAAGTGGTTTCTCTAAATAATTTATTGTTCGTCGGTCACTGTAAATATGATTGATAATTTCGAAGGACCCGTTTTCCAAAGTTCGTTTGCATTTAATTATGGCCCACTGCGAGTTCCGAGAAAATGAATGATGAGATTCTAATCATAATATCACTCTCGTGGTCGTTAATTAAAATTGGTCAATGGGTTATAGACAAAGTATGGGAATTTTTCGGGATTTTAATATATATATATATATATATATATATATATATATATATATATATNATACAATTTAAATGCTCACAAAACGTCTTCTATATGAAGACGTAAGCTTTAGAATTCGATCCAAAAATACCTACCAATGTGCAACCAAATTGACTTGGCTCTCAATTATTATTCAAGTTGGTGGTGGCACACTCCTACCAGGAGTTTACCTCTACGGAATCATTATAAATATAGTCAAAGGAAAAAGTGGTTTCTCTAAATAATTTATTGTTCGTCGGTCACTGTNTGAAATTTGGAATTTATATGTAAGAAAGTTTATTTAGAATTTTAATAAAATTTTTGATAATTTGAGTTGATTTTGAATTGGGCAAAAATTTTAAGTACACAAATTTATCTATTTAGATTATGAGAGAACTTTATTAGTCCCTGCCATGGGACTATGCCATGGGACTATATCTAAAAAGTTTGCTTTTGACGAGACATTGATGTGACATTAATTTATCTTTTACCATAAATTTGTGTGCAATGTAATGTTTAACATAGGAAAACAAATATAGTGTTTTCTATCGTCCATGATCATTTCGAGGCGAACGATGAAGCGACTCGGGAAGCCATCGCGGCTAGGGTCCAAACCCTAGCCGTCTTTGCTCTGGTTCTTGGACTGCAGAAGCGAGGAGACTGCAGAAGCGAGGAGACGGTTGTAGCAGCCGGTTCAGCCAGCCGTGGATCGGTGTGAGCGCCCCCCCTGCGTTCTGCACACGTTTTGGAGCAGATCGTTGCGTTGTCTGCTGGTGGTCGGCGCCTCTGCGATCTGGAGGTCGACGGCCTGCTACGATGGCCCCAAGTCCGGATGCCGAGATGGAAGAAGATCCTATGGAAGCATTCAAAGCGTTAATCCGCTCGACAGGACCGAAATCCAAGCCCTCTCTCTCGTCTAAGTTCGTTAAGAAGAGGGAAGAGATCCCTTTGCTGGAGCTATCTCCAGAGGAGCCTTGCAATCTTGCCCTTCTTCTCGCAGAAAATGCCCTCATCGGTAAGTTTACGGGGTTATGGCCCAGCCCCAAAACGGTGGAGGCATGGATGGATGATCATTGGAAGTCACTGATACAGGGAGAAGTCTCTTTATGTGCAGTAGGCAGGGGTTTTTTTGTCTTCAGTTTCTCGAGGACAGAGGATCGAGATCTA
>SNQJ01S0042890.1:0-13599 GCA_010110895.2 Picea sitchensis | reverse complement strand
TTTTTCTATGTTTATATCTCTCTAAATATCTTGTTTGGGATTCAATTTTAAGGTTTAAGGATCACTACACACCCATCCCCTCTTAATCCTTCCCATTCCTCCCCCCTCCTCCATTGTCCCCTTGCCACCATCCCTCCCCTTTCATTTCCTCATGCGGCTCCTTAGAATCAATGCATTCCCTACTCCCCACCCAATTACACTACCATGTTGGTCCATTGGATCTATAGGTTTGGAACCCAACAATCCTATGGAACGATGTGGCAGTGGAATGCAGAGGGGAGGGGGGAATGTGTTTATCTTCAGGAGTGGAAATGGGAAAGGGTAGAGGAGGGGGAGGGGATGTAATAGAGTGTAGAATTAGGGAGGGGAATGGGAGGGATTGCGAGGTGATGGGGGGGATGATGCGGGGAATTGGGGTAGTGTGTGGGGGAGGGAAATGGGAAAAGCAGTGCAGGGGAGGGGGAAAGGAGAGATAGGTGGGGTGGGTAAGAGAGGGCCCATGCTAGTATTCAATAATTAATTGGTTAATAATATCCAATCCTTCATGCATTTTAGGAGGATTGAAAAAAGGTAGCATTTCTACTTGCTAGCACATGGTTGGAAAACAAGGGGAAACATCTACATTGATGGTTGATTATTTGAAACTAAACAAATCGAGAAACAAAATGACGAGATTTACATTGTCGATTTTATTTTCAACCAATTGTCAATGAATTGTTTTCAATCCTCCATGCTTTACTAGAGGATTGAAAAATATCCAACATTTCTACTTGTCGATACATAGTTGGAAATAAAACTGGCAGGATAAATGTCATTGATTGATACAACTTGAACAAAAAATAAAATTTTGGCAACATAACTACTACTAGTTGATAAAAAAAGAAAATTAAAATTACAATTCAGATAGCATAACCATTGTTGATCGATACAATTTAAATAAAAGAATTAAAATTTAACTATATAAGCTTTGTAATTTATTAAAAAACACATACCTCTTTGGTTAGATGCCATGATGTAAGTTGGTGATTGGAGTAGAGGTGGATGGAGGTGCACAATTGTTCGATCATGTTGTATGAGAAATGCTAGATTGAGGGTTACGTGTCTCCATCACATTGAAAATGAAAGGCCTTCGTGGCATGTTTTTGTTCATTTTATAAAAAAAGGGAACCTCGACCAACGTATATAATTAAATCAAAGTATAGACCTCAATCAAGGGTTTAGATAAGTTCTATCAACACCTCGACCAAGAGTATATTGATTTCATAAAAAACCCTTAATTAAGAGTTTTTTTAAGCACTTGATTATAGTCCTAATAGCTCTATTGAATGCTAAAAAATTGCCTTGGTCAAGGGTATGCAAACACTATTTTCATGTGCTCCCTTGCCAAAAAAGTGAGATTGAGCTTCATGGATTCACCCTACTTGCTTCATGAGCAATAGGTTGCCAAATGGTTCTTCCTCTTTGTTGGGTCTCCTCTTCTTCACAGCTACGCAACAAGAATAGGGGATGTTGAATGAGTAGTATAACCAATGAAGCAGGATTTCAAGTGTCTGGGTGGGGAGGCTGCATACACTAACAATTATATTGTTGGACCAATAATGTGGGAATGACAAGGTGACCGTTCAACCTTTTCTACCTAGATTGTGTACATGATCTCATTGGGAACATAAGATTGAAATTAATTCATACTCAAGAGAATCAAAAGAAAGATTCAAGTTTAAAAAGCATGAATCATGCTAGTTGAGGCATCGTTGGTGGCACTTGATATTGTACTCTGGAGCTACCACAATTGTCGTTGAGATGTATAAAAAGTTGCATTGCTCACATAAAATTTTAATCAATAGCATGGATCAAACTTGAAGGGCAAGACTGTATTTCAATTTGAAGGGTTATTATTGTATTAGCCTTTTTTTACAAGTAAAAAAGTACTTTTTTTCTTTTGGCTTATTTGAAAATGAAAAAATAAATTATTTTTTGTATTTACTTGGTATTTCTTTAATTGTTTTAAATAAATACCATAAATTCAAAAAATAAATAGTTTGAAAATATTTACATTGAATAATTAACAAAGAATATATAATATTTTTATAAAATAGTTAAATTCAAACAAAATTAAAAAATCACTAAAATAATTCATAATTTAGTTTTTCAACATTCAAATTAAAAGAAAAATGGAAATGTTAATATTAATATTCACATGAGAGTGACTATAATATTCTCACATATATACAAAGATATAATTTAGTTTTTCAATATTCAAATTAAAAGAAAAATGGAAATGTTAATATTAATATTCACATGAGAGTGACTATAATATTCTCACATATATACAAAGATATACTTGTAGATTACCTAGTATTAACAATGAAATGGAGAAACTTCTAAGAATAAGCAACTTGAAGCATCATTTATTAAATCAAACACTAAATAGACAATATACTTTAAGGATAATATTTGAATTTATAATGGCCCAAAGGGGTTGAATCCAATGGTGAAAAGCGAGGAGTTTTTAATCGTTGGGAAATATTCAATTCCTGTGAGGGCCTTACTTATCTGGAGCCATAGGGGCACCTTGAGGATCAAAGCCCACCTCCGTGTCCTTCTAATTTTAGTCCTCGAAGTGTAGGAAATTCAGTGGTGGATTGTGTTGTTAAGGTACTCCATGATGTTAAGTCATCAGTTGTGTGTTGTTAAGGCACTCCATGATGTTAAGTCACCGATACTCCGTGATGTTAAGTCACCTCTGGAGTGTGTTGTTAAGGTACTCCATGATGTTAAGTCATCGGTTGTGTGTTGTTAAGACACTCTGTGATGTTAAGTCACCGGTTAAGACACTCAGTTGTGTGTTGTTAAGGCACTCTGTGATGTTAAGTTACCGGTTAAGGCACTCTGTGATGTTAAGTCACCGGTTAAGGCACTCTTTGATGTTAAGTCACTGGTTGTGTCTGGCACTCCTTGATGTTAAGTCACCGGCTAAGGCACTTTGTGATGTTAAGTCACTGATTGTGTCTGGCACTCCTTGATGTTAAGTCACCGGTTCTAAACCTGAGTGGCCCTTACAAAAAAAAATGAATTTATAATTTTTATATGTTAAAAATAAAACACAATTCATAATTTGAATGGAGGTAGTTTATGAAAATAAAATGTTTTTTTAATTTTTTATTAATAAAATTTAAAATTATAATAAAATAATTTATAAAAAAAAAAAAATTGTTATATTATAATAAAATAATTTATAAAAAAAAAAAAAATTGTTATATTATTAATAAATTTAATTAAATATAAATTATTAAAATAATATTTTAAAATACAAAAGATCATTTCATTGGATTGGATGTATGGGTTTATTTTAAGTATAAGATGCACATGATATAAATTATAAATTAATATTTTGTTAAAAATATAAATATTATATTTGAGTGTATTTTATTAATAATAAATGCTAATATAATTTAGATAAATTCATGATACATGCTATAAATTACAAATTAATATGTTGTTAAAAATATAAATATTACATTTTAGTGTATTTTATTAATAATAAATGATAATATAATTTAGATAAATCTATGATAAAAGGGAAAAAGAGTGGGTGATAAGTTGGGAAAACATTTAGAAAATTTTTAATTGTGTAAATTGGGGTTATTTTTTACCAACTACATTTTTACATTTTTTTTTAACTATTTCTTTACTCAAAGGTCTTATAAACTAGAGATCTAAATAGCGTGGGAATGGAATTATCACTAATATCAAAATACTACTAAATATAGGTTTCTTGAATTAAAAACATGCATATTTAGTTTAAATACAAATGCTTTTCTTAAATTAAAAACATGCATAATAATTTTAAATAAAAATGTTTTCCTTATATTAAAAACATGCATAAAAAAACTAAAAATGTGCATGCTTTCTTTTAAACTAGAGATCTAAGTAGTTTGAAAAATGTATGTTAAATTAAAAACGTACATGCTAAGTTTAAATATAAATCACTAAGGCTTATCACTAGTTATTTTTGTTGTTTTGATTTTATAGTTTTCTCCTTATATTAAAAAGATGCATAAAGAAACTAAAAATGTGCACGCTTTCTTTTAAACTAGATATCTAAGTAGTTTGGAAAATGTATGTTGAATTAAAAACGTACATGTTAAGTTTAAATATAAATGACTAAAGCTTATCACCATTTATTTTTGTTGTTTTGATTTTATAGTTTTCTCCTTATATTAAAAACATGCATAAAGAAACTAAAAATGTGCACGCTTTCTTTTAAACTAGAAATTTAAGTTGTCTGGAAAATGTATGTTAAATTAAAAATGTACATGCTAAGTTTAAATATAAATGACTAAGGCTTATCACCGGTTATTTTTGTTGTTTTGATTTTATAGTTTTCTCCTTATATTAAAAACATGCATAAAGAAACTAAAAAAGTGCACGCTTCTTTTAAACTAGAAATCTAAGTAGTTTGAAAAATGTATGTTAAATTAAAAACGTACATGCTAAGTTCAAATATAAATGACTAAGGCTTATCACCAGTTATTTTTGTTGTTTTGATGTTATGGTTTTCTCCTTATATTAAAAACATGCATAAAGAAACTAAAAATGTGCATGCTTTCTTTTAAACTAGAGATCTAAGTAGTTTGGAAAATGTATGTTAAATTAAAAATGTACATTCTGAGTTTAAATATAAATGACTAAGGTTTATCACCGTTATTTTTTTTGTTTTGATTTTATAGTTTTCTCCTTATATTAAAAACATGCATAAAGAAACTAAAAATGTGCATGCTTTCTTTTAAACTAGAGATATAAGTAGTTTGGAAAATGTATGTTAAATTAAAAATGTACATGCTAAGTTTAAATATAAATGACTAAGGCTTATCGCCAATTATTTTTGTTGTTTTGATTTTATAGTGTTCTACTCTTGCATGCATGGCTATCTTAACTAGGTCTTATCATCAATCATTTTTGTTATTTTAATTATATTGTTTTCCTACTTGTGCATGCATGGTTATCTCAACCCAAATATAGTCCTATGCTTATGTTATATAACTTTGTAGATAGATTCATGACATTCATTCACAGTAATCTTTAGCAAGCCAAACTTTCACTATGGAGTATTCCTTATTATTCAGTGTGATATTTTGTTTTCTTTGGAGAAGTTGTGTTGATTTTGCAAGTTGTTACAATGCTATTTACAGTTTTGGAGATTCTTTGGCTGATACAGGGAACTTACTAGCCTCAGGTCCAAAACTTTTTAAAGAAATCACTAATCCACCTTATGGCGAAAGTTATTTTCACAAAGCAACAGGCCGACGTTCCGATGGGCGATTAGTCGTGGATTATCTTGGTATGTATGTTTCAAATTTTTTTAGAAAAGATTTGTTGTTTTTTCAGGTCATGCACTGATTTTTATTTTTCTTCTAATTTTTCAGCTCAAGCTTCAGGTTTGCCTCTGTTAGATCCATTTCTTAGTAAGACTTCAAACTTCACAGGCGGTGTCAATTTCGCAGTGGCTGGAGCCACTGCCTTGGACCCTGATTTCTTCACAACGAGGAACATAGGGACGCTTTGGACTTCCTTGTCACTAGACACACAAATTTTCTGGTTTTTGGGATACAAAACTAAATTTTGTGCAACTTACAGAGGAGGTATAGATAAATTTCACTCCTATATGATTTATTAACCTCTTATTTGACTTGATTCAAACTTGTGATTATGTGTTTGTTCTTGTGTAGATTGTGAGGAGTATTTTGCAAGTTCGTTGTTTTTGATGGGGGAGATTGGTGGAAATGATTACAATTATCCTTTCCTTCTTCGTCGATCCATGGACGAAGTTGACACCTTTATCCCTTTAGTGGTAGATAAGATTATATCATCACTAAAGGTTAGTGACTTCAATTTAAATTTAGCCAACCATTTCTCAATTATACATCTTTCATTGTTTTACAACATGTATAAGCATATGGTTAATTATACATCTTTCATTTTTTTACAACATGTATAAGCATATGGTTATTGTTTACAAAAGTTTAACATACTCAAGGTCTTTCTCAAATGTTGTCTAGCGGCAAGTTAGTAGTTAACTCATGACATCACATCTATGACACCGATAACCAGAGCCCTATGGTTTAATTTCCAGAATTTATGCATTTTGGACATCCCTGCAACGAGACCCTTTGCTTGACGGTCTCTCTGTTGTCTGCCAACCACATGGCCAAATCTCATGGGGATCTCACCTTATTATCCTTAGCTGGGGAGGTACCCCGAGTCTTGTGGTTCTCTAGCTTTTGTTGCTCTAGACATTTGTTGAATAAAGAAATAATCGTGCCATCCATTTTGGTCTTTGGTCAGGCCTGTCATGTTAGTTAAAACTGTTGGCTACTGTCTATAGTCCTTACTTTCCACATTTTTCCATAAATTCAGATTACCTTTCATGCAAGAGGGTTAAAATATTTCTCAAGGCAAGAGGGTTAAGATAAAACCTGTATTAATTTGAAGTGCATTTTGCAGGCATTGATTAGCTTGGGCAGTGCAAAGAAGATTTTAGTCCAAAACAACTTACTGATTGGTTGTTCACCATCGTATTTAACTTTTTATGCAAGCAGAGAAGTACTAGACACAATGGGGTGTATGCCAAGGTTTAACGATTTCTCCCAAAGAAGCAATGATCTGCTCAGAACTAGAGTGGAAGCATTGCAACTTCTACATCCAGAAGTCAAAATTGTGTTTGCAGATTATTATGGAGCAACACTCAAAGTTTTACAGTCTCCCCAGTCCTTCGATAAGGAAAGGAAGATGAGATTTGCATAATCTTTTTTCACTGTGACATAAATTTTGATTTCTTTTTCTTGAATGGTGCAGGGTTGAATAAAGATGTCATACAAGTTTGTTGTGGAGCAGGTGGAGCATACAATTTCAATGCAGAGATACCATGTGGCATAGAAAACACACTTTTGTGTCCTTTTCCTGAAAAATACTTTAACTGGGATGGGATTCATTTGACAGAGGCGACGTTTGACTGGGATTCATGGGAAACATTGTCGGTCATATGGTACGATGTTTCCTGGTAGTACCGACCCATATGGCTGGCGTTTCGAGCGTCTTTGAGGCGAAATAAGAAAAAAAGGGGGGTCGTGGGCTCCCCAAATAGTCAATTATATTTGTTTTTGCATTTTCTATGTTTTTCTTGCATCATTATTGCATTTTTTTATTGCATTGTTTTTTGCATCTTTATGTTTTTCTTGCAATGTAATGTCTTATTTAAAAAAGTGATATATATATATATATATATATATATATATATATATATATATAATCATTTTTTTTATATACGACGTTTCCCCCGTTGTTTCCATTTTTGGGGGGCCTGTTTCGTACCGTCCCGGTTTCGGAAACTTAGAAATGTTTCCTTGTTTCGTGTAACTTAGGGTATATTTGAATACAACTATGACCATTTTTATATAGAATATAGCTATCATTTTGATAACACTAAAATATTTCTTAAAAATAATCAAAGGCATATCTTGAAATTGAAGGAAATTCTCAAAGAAGAAAAAGAAAGTAAAAAGACTCAATTAGAAGAAAAAGAAGAAGAACTCAAAATACTAAAGAATGAAATAGAATAAAATAAGAAGGTAGATGATGAGATTATCAAGAGTCTTGAAGTTAATATTCATCTCAAGACCCAAATTGAAGAATCCAAAAGGGTAGAGGAACTATTAAAGAATCAAGTAAATGAAAAGGAAGAGTCATGTCATAAGTTGGAAGCTGAAGTTTTTTATATTAGAAAGAAAGTAGAGAATTCAAACAAATTCTTGAATATCTCAACAATCTTGAATGAGATCTTGGATAGTCAAAGATCACCAAACGATAAATCAGGTCTTGGATACAACAAAGAAGATACACATGTTGAAGAAAGCACCTCAAAGAAGAATGAGGTAAGTCCCTCACTCTCAAAGGATGGAAATAATGTTGCAAGTCAACCATCTACACAAGGCAAGGAAAGTTCCAAAATAACAAAGCAAGGAAGATATTAAGAAGCCATATTTACACCTCAAATAAGAGAGACACCTTCAAGATGGACACCAAAGAAAAGGTATGAAAATGTTTTTCATGGTCACTGTTACTCATGTAATGAATATGGTCACAAATATTTGGAATGCATATTTTATGCAAGGAGAGATAATGAAAGATTTCATAGCACCGTAAGGTGTTGGAGATGTAATCAAGTAGGACACATTGCTACTCATTGTCACATCATGAGATGCTACAGTTGTAGTGGATTTGGCTACAAATCCCAGGATTGTTGGAACATAAGAAGACAATCCACGATGAGAACTTCATATAGCATGACTAGAAGAAAGCATGAAGTTGGGAAGGAATACATCTTTGAAAATATGGAAGCTCGGAGTTCAAGTTATGAGAAGTTGGGACACCTTCAAAAGTGGGTAAATAAGACTAGACAACCATAACAAAATGGCAGCCTTAAGGAAATCTCAAGTTTGACATCTTCAAAAGAATATGTGGGTTACAATGGTAACAATCACATACATACACGAGATGACCTATAAATAGGTCACGTACATACACGAGTTGTTTGTGCAGCAGGCCACATATCTGTGGTAAAATTCTTGGGAAAAAGTCTATGCATATGAGTTGCAACATGGTATGATGGTATAACTTTGTGTTGCAGGGTTTGACATGGTTTGTTGCAGGTTTTCATGATTACATGTTGGCATACATAATTGATGTATGTATGGTGATGACATATGGTTGAGTGTTGAAAGACTATCTTGGATGCATGGTACTAACCCTAGAGTGTGGATTGAGACACTTTTCTATTGAGGAACAATGTTGGTTGTGACAGTGAAGATTATGGCACTTTGGTTATGAGATATATCATGATGATGCTAGCTAGATATAGCATTAATCTATTGAAGCACACTTCTAGTACATATAGTTTTGGATGCTTAGTATTTACTGAAGTGAATGGTGGTTGAGATAGATCTATTAAGATACATGACTGGTACATATTTTAGTTCCATTGATATATCTTATGATGTATTATTGAAGGCATATTTGTTGGATATATTGGTGCGTGCATTTGGCATGCAGTTGAGCTACATATTAGTTGATGAGTTGATGAGGTGGTCATGTTATACATCATTGATGAGTCATAGCTTGATCTATAGATTGATGCATGTTTGATACACTTTTGGTACATTGTTATAGGCACCTATTAGCAGTATGATTGGCACATGTTTAATGGTGGATATGGCATACATATATGAGGACACATCTTGATTGTAGTTCATCTTGTTGTAGTATTGGTGCATGGTCGATGCACTTCCTTGGTACATATGGTGATACATGCTTAGTGCAATGTTGATGCACTCATAGATGGAATATGTTTGTGGGTGATAGTACTTGGCTAAATTACACCATTGGTATTACTTGTTAGCATATACTTTGGTAGATGATATATGGGATGACATAGTTGAGACACTTGATTGATTGAGATATGGTTGTGGAACTTGGTTCAGGGTAGAAGCATGTCATAGGTGATATGACACTTGTTTGATGCACATGGTTGGCATGTTTGTAGAAGCATGTGGTTGATATGCTCCATTGATGATATCTTATGGTATTGATGTACATGGATGTTGTGCATGGTTGGCCCATTGGATGGCACATGATGTACTTGGTTGATAATTTGTTCATGATTCTCTATTCAATGTTGACATATATTTTGCTTCATGATGTATGGTATGGAACGAGTTTGATGCATGGATAGGTCCAAGGATCGTCATATAAAGAGCGGTTGATCTATGTTTTGGTTGAGCAGTAGCATTTGTAGCATAAGCATATTGCAGTGGTAGCATATTGTTCATATTGCAGAGAAGATTGGGGGAGACATCCCATAGGGGGAGTCATTATTCTTCCCATGATTCCATGAGAGATTTGTCAGATGCAAAGATAAATACTTATAAAAAGATCCCTATACTTGGAGAAAGAGAATATAGGCATGGTTCCAGGGGGAGCGATGGTCACAAGGGGAGCATGAGTGATATATCTTTAGCATTACATCAAAATGGTATCCCTTGTTCAAAAAGGGAAAGATTATTCATAGGAAGATCAATGCATCCAGGCAGGGGGAGCAACCCCAAGGAGATTTTAGGTAGGGGGAGCATCCCCAAGGAGAGAACGACCCTTTCCATTGATGTAAAATGGGGAGAGATAGTCAGATTGATGTGATTGAGATGACTATTGATGTAGAGAAATGCCATGTCTACATGTTTCCATCAATGATTGGTGTTGACATCAATGTTGGTATTTCCATCAATGAAAAAGGGGGCGATTGTTGGATCATGTTGTCATTGATGTCAAATGATTGATGTCAAAGGTCAAAAGATTGACGTCAAAGGAATAATGTCTTGTCATAGTATATTGATGAAGTATGTATTGTCAAATGTATTGATCAATGTGTTTCATAGATGAAGATGGATCAATGTGTTGTCATTGATGGTTTGATGCATTCATGTATTGATTGTTGGATCATGTGATCATGCATGGAATCAATGACAAAGAGACAATGTCATAGTGATGTATTGTCTTGGGTTGGATTGATATAAAGATGACTCATTATTGTCTTGTCATGGTTGATAGAGAGTACAAATGGATAACTCCAAAGTGGTCCCCTTATGGTGAAATCCCTCACGGGAAGACACTTTGCGGTTGATTTATCCTAGAAGTATGGTTAGATAACCCATGCTTAATTGTAGAATAATGAGATGAATATCAGTGATTTTTTTAGTGAAACTATCATAGATGGATAGTGCGTGTCATGCCATTTTTGGTGATACGTGGAACGTCACATAAATCTTCACAGTTTGATAGTTATGGCCTTACGAAGTTGGAGGACCCTCATATGTTGGCTAGAAGCCCCAAAAGGTCAAAGAAGTCAAAGTGCTTACAAAGAAGAAATTATTTAAATAATAAAGTGAAGTGATAAACTCAAAGAGGATTATTTAAATAATAAAGTAAACAGAGAAATTTCTAATTATGGAAAGTGGTTATAAGAGGGCTAACCCTCAAATGGGGAAACTGGGTTAAGTGGTCAAGTGGCTACTGGATACATGGACAAGTGGAAAATTGGACAAAGTTGGACATAGGTGACTATGTGAACAAAGTGGCTATGTGGACAAAGTGGTATAGAAGATGCTTCTAAGGAAGCTACTTGGAGAGTATAAATAAGAGGCAAGGGTCTCTTGTAGAAACACCTCTTGGGCATATATTGAATATCTATTCTGAGAGAGAGATTGACTGGAGGATCTCATGGATGCATCAAATTTTCCGTAAATCTGAGATCTTGACGGTGAAAGTTTCAGAAGTTCAGAAACCCTAGTTTCTGAAGGAGTACGCGAGCAACAATGGGCAAAAGAGTGTACATACATGGGCTGCAGTGAGCTAGAGCGTGTACACACGCGGGGTGAAGGAAGTCAGAGCATGTACAGTTGGTGGAATTCATGAAGACTTGAGTGTGAGTTGGTGCTAGGATCTTGAAGGTTGAAGCAGGTTCCAGATCTGCATTCTATGGGCTTAGATCCGTCATAGAAATTCTGGTATGGTTACATATTTGTCTTGATGGATACTCTTGCTTATTGTATGGCGAATTCTTAAGGAATTATTGGTATGGTTGTTGTGATATGGTTATGTTGGTTAATTTATAGAGTGAGAAACGCTCTTATGATTTAGTACTTATATGGTTTCCATAGTATATTGGTTACTTATGATTGAGTAACATTCATATTGTATGGTTGAAGAGCATGAGTAAGTTTTTGGAGAGCATGAGTAAGTTTTTGGAGAGCATAGAAGTGTTGTGATTGGTTATGGTACAGATTGGACAGTGAAAGGCAGAAATAGATGTGATTGAAGGCTGTAGAGGATCAAAATTTTTCAAGGAGAGAAATCCCTAATTGTTCATAAGGAATACACAGGTTGTAGTACAGACAGACCGTGTACATACACGAGTTGTACTACTGGTAGGGTGCGTACATATGCGTGTTGCACTACTGATAGGTTGTGTACCTGTTGACAGATTGGTATCTATTGAGGATTGAATCCTCCTCTCAGTTGGTGTTGAGTTGTGTAAGTTGAGTCTTGCATTGTAGAGCTGGTGCTCTTATAGAGTTGTACTATATTCAGTTGTTACTGATATCCCAAGGATTGTAGTCTGTAATAAAAAGAAAATTGTACATACATCTTGTGTTCTTTGTGTTCCTTGTGGTGATGAATTATTAATGATATATGTTTCTCTTATATGTTTTTGATATATGTTCACATACAACTGATTATAAATGACAATAATTAGTGTTGAGTAAATGGTGATTGCTAACTAAAGAGTTTTGTGAAGGGAAGTTTGAAAAGATCACGACACTGATTCACCCCTGCACTCTCAGTGTGGTCAGTGTGTCCAACAGGTTGATGAATGATTTAGTTTATTGGTACAGGTTTACAACAGTATATCTCATAATGATAGTGTGTCAGTGGTTCCATCATTCTACTTATATGTTAGGCGGTTGGACGGGGCAAGGACATGTGGTTGTAGCCACCTTCCGGTTGTAGCCGAAGAACATAGGGGGTTTTAGCCTCCTTCTGGTTGTAGCCAGATAATTGGGGAGTTAGAGCTTCCCTTAGGTTGTAGCCTGAGAAAATAAGGGGTTGGATCCTCCTTCGAGTTGCAGATAGAAAAGAAAGGAAGTTGGTGCTTCCAATGAATGTAATTATTAAATACATATAGGAAAAAACATTATGTGGTTTTCTCACACTTTGGGTTTCCACGTAAAACATTGGTGTACTGTGTATGTGTGTGATTTCTCATTTGTTCATTTTTTATTTACTCTGCAACTATTGGATGATAATGTTACATTGATATAAAACTTTCATTTTATGGTGAAAAAGGATTAAATTTCTCTATTATTGATTCACCCCCCCTCTTAGTAATCCAACAATTGGTATCAGACTCGGTTCCTTCTAGAAACAGTTTAATCACTGGAAGGAGATCATGGATTATTCTGAGAATGGAGTACCAATGTTTAATGGTCATAATGGTTTTAAGTATGAGATGTGGAGAAGAAGGACGGAAGTATTTTTACAGGGACATGGACATTATATTTGGCTATCAGTTGTTACAGGATATGATAGCTCAAAAAGGGAAAAGACTGCAACCAAGAAGGAATTGAAGAAGAATAAAAAAAATAGAAATGGATTTCATCTAGGAAGGATTACCTGATGATGGATCACACTGGTTTGGTCTGAAACGTCGAATAAGAAAAAAACCAATGCGATGAATTTGGAAGATCTATCTCATCACAACAATGGTCGCAAAAGTCTTAGAACATAAATAAATGTTCATCAGCCAAAAAACTTTGGGATAAGTTACATGAAATATATTCTTCACCCATGGCAGATTTAGAAAATGACAAAGAAGATGCAGATACATATCAAGAATAATTATGTTCACCATGTCAAACAGATTCAGAATATGAAGAGTACATAATCACCAGAGGTATGTTGTTTTTCTTTAATTGTGAAAAACATGGACAT
>SNQJ01S0042889.1:83377-100009 GCA_010110895.2 Picea sitchensis | reverse complement strand
TTGTATGACAGGGATATGGTCTCTTGAGAAGGTGATATGAAAACTATTCCGGTGCCAACGCCTTCGCTAGAAGAAGCTCCGTCGAAAAACATCTTCCATACAAAGATGGTTGAAGGGGGAATTGGATAATTAAGACTGGGCTGATTTCTGACTTGGAAAGGGTCTTCAGGAGCATCAGTGAGCTGCAATAAACTAGACCCCAGATCAGTGTCAAGTGCGAAGATAGGATGGTTGGTGGGGTTTGCTTAGTCACTAACAATGTAGGCCAGCTGAGCTTCCCTTACCTCAGAGACAGGTTCCTTGGTTGTTGGTGAAGCATTCTCAGTTTTCTTTTCTTTAGTAGTGGTTGCTACAGCCTTAGTAGGTCTTTCTACTATGAGGGGATGATCCTGGCTATCAAAATTCCCTTCTTTCTTTCTTGACCTGAGATTATATCTGTTAGGAGTGTTGTTGGCTTTTTCCCCTCTACTCAACTCGTTGATTTGAGTGTTGATAAGGGGTTCTTCATATGTAGATTGAGTCAAATGAGGAAACAGGGAAGTGTCCTCAATGCAGTGAATCTTAGGGTCGAGTTCATCCAGATCCTCCCCTTCCTCATGAGAAACTAGATTGTTCTGGAGAGGGGTTTGAATCCTCTGATCATCTCTATCTCTGCTCTTATGTTCCCTTGGGAAAGACTCTGGCACATTGTTATTAGGCCTCCTAAAGCCCATGCTATTTGTATTTTGGGGACTTCTGTAGATGGGATTCCCTTCTAATTCCCACCTTTCCATTCTGGCAAAAAGTGATTTTAGCACTCTAGTTGTCTCATCAGTCTGAAGGGGCAGGGGGGAGGAACTGGATGGGGAAGCTTTAGGCCTCTGTCTGGATGTGTTTCTATCAACAGTGTTCCTAAGTCATTCAACGACAAATATGTTAGATTCTACCTCCACGGCTGCATCCTGCATGTGGGCTAGAGTAGTGGCTCTTCTTTCCCTCAACAGGAGACAAAAATCAGGATCAAAGGCGCTAGCATAAGTGATCTTTGGCTTCGAAGGGTTTTATCTCAACAGGGATTTTATTGTACATTTTATTGAATCTCTTGGAGAAGTCAGAGACAAACTCTCCTTCTTTTCTCTTTAAAGACCCAAACTCTGTCATGTAATACATGAAGTCGTTTATATCTCCCCACTGTCTCAAAAAGGCATTATCCAAAGCTTCGATCCCATCAATAAATCCAGGAGGTAGGGTCTTAAACCATTTTCTATCCTCACCTTGAAGACTATGGACGGAAATCCTCATCCACACGTCTGCATGCATGATAACATTGTCATCTGTAAAACTGTAAAAGGATTCTAGGTGTTCTTCTCTAGTTATGTCCCCCTCGCCTGTAAACTTGGGCAGCTGCTTGAGGTAACCATCTGCTGGGAGGGCATTCAGAGGCTGGGGTAACATAAGAGGAGCATACCTAGCAGCTATAATAGCCTCCATTCTGGTCATAGGGGGATTTTCTCCTGCCATAGGGATATTATGTGGAGAAGAACTCGGAGGAGAAGGAGCTCGAAAGGGGGATATTGGGGATGAGCTCCTAAGTGGAATGGGAAACAACAGGGGATTTAGGGAGAAGGCTAACGGGCTTAAGCCAATAGATGCTTCTCTTTGTGCAGAACAAACAACAGTAACAAGAGGAGGACTGGTAAAGCTAGGAGTGGGGAAATCTTCTGTGGTCCTGGGTCTACGCCAAGGTACAACTTCAGGGGAGAGGGGAGTGACAAGGGTTTCTCCCTCCAATCCTAGACCAGGGGGGGAAACTCAACATGAACACTCTCGAAATTCAGGAAACGGGAAACTTCAGAAAAACGTCTGCTAAGAAACTGAGGATGAGAAAATGGAGTTCCTACAGAAGGAGATGGCAGATTACCTGGTTCGGCGGTGAAAGCTTCTCCTTTAGAGGCCTTTCCTTTTCTGAGAATAGGCTCTGGATTAGTTTTAGGTGTAGCTAGAGGCAGCTGTGGATGGGACCGCATGTGTCTGCCTCTGAAAGCCACAATTAACACAGTAGGTTTGCCACAGTGGAGTCGTCACAATGGAGTCGTCAGGTGCATAGTAGCAATCTTCAAAGGTTCTGATACCTGATGCACCTTCAGAATCAGAGGCTCAATGTCGTTCAATCTCTGGGAAAATTTTCAACTTCGTCCCTGGCAACGGCGCTAGAAATGTTAGCGTCAGAAGTCACTCCTGGATTGCAGCAGGAGCAGAGCCCAATGCCCATCAGTTTATGTCACGATTTTTTTATACAAACGGGTGATCGAATGGAAGTTAACTCCAAACAATGTTGTTCTAACTCCGAAACTAGGCCAGGCATGCATGGGCAAGTGAGGTCTTAGATGAACTTCAGACAATGAGTTGTAGTAAGGGTGAATAGGGGGGAAGACTTGTATGAGAGAAATGCAAAGGTCTGTAGTAAACATCAAGATTCTAACATATTGTAGGAGAAAACATCTAAACGCAAGATCTTCTTACATTCAAATGCAGAAAACCAGGGAATACAACAATATAACAACAAATCCTTTATCGTAACATAATTGCAATAATTCATGTGAATCATTCAATCATGAACTCCTTCGGTATGAGATGAAAATAAGATGGGGTAGGAAAACTATCTGTCATTAAACAAGAAATCTTACATACAGATGCATAACCAAAGAACTAGAGTGTCTATTAAAACTTTACAATCAGGAGCTTTTCTCTACCATCGATGTCTCTAAAAAATATCAAAACTACGTATATATACTCCTCAATGAAATCTGGCCTGCATTCCTCTGTCATACGCCACCTTAATTCTGCATGGATCATGCCAGGGGGTAGTTGATCCCCTTAAATGATGAATTAGCATGCGCATGCTTCCCTGGTGAGTCGAGGACTCGGCATGGTTTCTGTGGAAAGAAAGAGTACAGAGGACTATCTCGGGCAGACTTCCCGTCGGGACATCCATACCTTGCAATTAACGAGTGAGGTGAGGTTTCAACCACCCTTTCTCTTCTTCATTCACTCTGAGCAGGTATCAGGGTTGAGATCAAGTTGAACTGGCACCTGGAGAACATGGTTATCCCTTCTGCAGCTATACCTGGCGTTTCTGCCCTTTGCGCAACTCTTACTATCACCTCCAAGGGACTTCGAGCTGTGACCTTGTGCCTATCTTCAAAGGCGTTTTTAGCGTTCGGGGTTCGGGGATAGGAAGGAGCAGATCCTTTCTCTTCGAAGTTGCGATGGGTGAAATGTCGAGAGGGCCCAATGGGTGCCATGCGCCCCTCTCTGATCTGACGGTCCTAAACTAATTCGAAAATACTATGGGCCCGGGTTTGGGATGTCTTCGGTGCTTCGCATCTCGGGGATATGAAAGAGCTGCTCCTTGCGCTTCGAAGTAGCGATGGGAGAAAAGGCAGAGAGCCTAATTGCGCACCACTTGTCCCTTCGAGATGAACGGCTAAGATTGCCCTCGGCTTTTCGGGACCCATCTTGCCAAATGATAAACCTTAGCACCCCTCCTCTAGGCTTGCTCCCTTGTGACCAAGCGCCCAAAACCATGGGCCCAATCCTGGGTTATTTTGGCACTTCAAGGTTCAGGGTTTCGAGACGTGAGATAACGAGGGAATTTTACCCTTCGAACTYTTGAATGTCGATATGCTGACGTGACTAGATCTTGCGCCATGCGTCACTGGGTCGGACGACCCAGATTTTGTCTTGAAATATAGGTGCTTTCTCTGACGCTACACCTCGGGTAACTTGGTAGCCCCGATATCCCGGTGACCATCGATCAGCTTTATAGATGGGTCTCGGCCGCTTGACAACAAACTTTGCCTGCTCGCTTGACTTGTACCCTGAAAAGAGATTCTTCGGTGTTGCGCTTGGGCGCTTCTCGTGCAACCTGCAGACCTGGGTACTTTTGTGCCCAATGACAAAAAAAATTGTTAACACTTACCACAAGTCGTTCATACAACCATAGTTATAGGAGCTACTCAACCTCCATCTCAACCATCACAGATTAGTACACCCTACATTGGAGGTAAATCTTCAATGGGAGGCCAACCTTCAGCTGGGGGGAAACCTTTAGTTGCAGGGAAACTTGGCCATTATCCTGGACATCCATTTCCATGAACTGCTAACCCTTTGTGGGGTCAAACCAACTTGATGGGCATTCTTTTGCAAGGAAATTTTCCATTTCAATCTGCAAACCCCATTATTCCAAAAAAATAGTCCCTTCAACCTCAATACATGGGGGGACTATCAGGTCAATTGCAATATGTAGGAGGTCCATCCATAAAATTGTAGTATATGGGTGGACAACTAGGGAAACTGCCTTATACAAGAATACAATTAGGACAACCCCCTTTCATGGGTGGACAACCTAGGCAACTACCATATATGGGAGGACCATCTAGCTATGCTATCTCGCCGCAACCTGGATACAGTCCTACTAGTGTTCTCATGCCATATGATTACCACCAGTATCCATAGGATAACTGACAACTTCCATTATTGGATATGTTAGATCTACTAAATATGTCGTGTTTGACCAACAATCCCATCCAGCATGCTCCGTTTTGGCTTGTCATCCCTGCTAAATTACCATCCGACATCCCGAAATTCGAGGAAAAGCCCAGGAAATATCCTAACAATCATGTTATGACTTTCCATTTATGGTGTTCTTCCAATTATTTGATGGATGATTCCATCTATCTTATTATTTTTCAAAGAACACTTACAGGTGCCACGGCGAAATGGTATATTGAGTTGTCGTGTAACTCCTTTTTTTACTTTAATTCTCTTTCCATTTTTTTCTGAAGGATTTTGTGTTTCCTATATGGTATGAGACCGATACTGATCTTTTGACCTCACTCTAGAAATCCTCTCCCACCGACATATCCGATCATATTCATGAGTGGATATGGAAAATATGGTTGATTAAAGCTCCCATCCCGGACCAACTCCTCGCGAATTGGCTTACAAAGTCACTCTTTCCTCCCACTACCCGTGATGTTTCTATGGGAAACATTTTTACTAAGGAGTAGGCTATTAAAAATGCACAATATTTGGACTTGTATACTCCCAGTCCGACACAATTTATGATTTTCTCCCTAATGCTCCTTGTCCATCAAACGATCCAACATAAACTACTCTGGAACCATGTTTCATTTTGAATTCCAAGGCTAATTTTTCTCCTACTCAAACCTTTGAGGTGAATGTGGTCTAATCCTCTTCATCTATGAAACCAGGAGGTAAGAATAAAATCATGCGTAAATCCAAGAAATATTCCAACGAGAAGGATAATCCAAAGACTATTGATACTCAATCGACTAGGAAACCTAAGTTTCCTTGTATGATCTGTGAGGAATACCACTAAATCAAAGAATTCCCTCATCGTGAGGAAGTTTCTAAATTTCTGAGGGTACCTCCCAACTGGTTCAACAAAAAAATATAGTTGCACAAAATTCTTCCCCTATGCAAGGGGGAAATGCAAGTCATTCCCACCATGGGGATGCTTCCACAAGCGCCTCTAAAGTCTACATGTTTAATGTGGTTAATGTAATGAATCAAGAAAACACTTACGAAAATCCCTTAGGTGAATAGACTAAGGGAAAGGATGTGTATCATCCCTCCACATCCACTCCTCCTCCTCCATATTCCAATCCTCTTCATATTGAGAAGCCAACCTATGATGCAATATTGCACCCACCCAAGAGCATAAATTCAAAAAACAACATTTAATCCAAATGCTCACGCTTCCCAAAACTACAACATTGTTGAATATTTTGCGTAGGCACCTTGTGCTATGTCAACCCTCGAAGTTCTACAAAAATGTCCAAGTCAACGCAGAACCTTGTTGTCATACATTGGAGCTCTGGATTCAGAGGCGTCAAATCTGATGACGTTCAATCTGGATTACTTTAAGGAGAGGATCTCCCAACACTTACCATTCCAAATTCAAGTTTTGGTCGGTGGAAAGAAAATCCATCATATTGTCTTGGATGAGGGAGCCTCTACCTATGTCATGTATTTTCCTTGTTGGATTAGGGCCCTAGGTTCTCGTAAACTTACCTCGTCTCTGAACACCTTGAAATTGTTTGATGGACGTGTTTTCCAACCTTACAGATTCTTGCAATATTTCATTGTGAAATTGAAGGGTAATACTATTTCAGTCAATATCGAAGTAGTTGATGCACTCCTGGATTACAATTTGTTACTTTGTCATAGTTGGTTCTACACGATGAATGTCATCACATCTATAGTGTTTCGTGTCTTACAACTTCCCCATCAAGGAGTAATTATCATTGTTGACCAACTAGACTATATAAATCTGTATCTCCACAATGATGCAATGAATGATGTCCCTTTTCTAGGACAATATAGTCTTGAGAGTGTAGGGGTAGGTATCCTTAAGGATTCCTCACTCATGGGGGTTTTTCCTTTACCTTCTCCTACCATCCTACAAGTTTCCACGTTAAATATCATTTCAACTAATGTGTAACAATCCATAGAATTATATGATCCTTTGGTAGTACCTAGTCTTGACTAGCATAGTTCATTGTCTCTGTCAAGCTAATTAACAAATGAAAAAGACCCCCCTCCACTCCAATCGAGTCTCCCTTTGGATCGCATCCTTGAACTTTATTTTTCTCCACCTCATGAAAATTTTCCCATTATTAACTAGCCTATGGGAATCATGTTGGAGCAAACCAACTAGCTTATTTCATGCAAGTCGGGGGAAACATTTTTCTAGAGAGACACATTTCTAGGAGTGATCCTCGTTTGAGGGTCGTTCCCATCATAACATAGTAGTCTTTTCTAGAACGATCTTAGTCTTTGTTCTTTCTTGTGCTCGTAAATACATGAGAATAAGTTTACCAATATTAGTATTTGTTCTTTCTCATGCTCTTTCATACATGCGAATAGATTATTGAGTATAGTTTTATCTCTTTTTTGGGTTCGTAAAATATATACGAAAAATGAACTCTTTGGAGTCTCCTTTAAGATCTTTTCGGACTCTCTAAACATGAAAAGATTTATGAGTGAACTTGTCTCCTTTCACACTCGTTAAAAGGGTTTGAAAGGGCGTCTTTCAATGTTTCATTTATCTCTTTTTTCTCTTCGAAAGCACTATTTTACGAAAAAGGACCTCATTATGGCGATCCCTTTAAAATATTTTAGAACTCCTTAAAAACAAAAATATTGTTGAGCGATCTTGTTGTCTTTCACGCTTGTTAAAGTGAATTAGAAATCACATCTGTTGAGAGGTAGTTTATCTCTTTTTCGGTCTCATTTCACTATTTACAAAAAGGGAACACTCTAGTCAAGCATGATTAGAAGAGTTCTCCTAGGTATCATTTTATAAATTTTTGGACCCTGGGGACTAACTATACAAAAAATTCCATTATGGAGTCTTCTTTCTAAATCTTTTCAGACTCTGGAAATATGAAATTACCATCGATTTTTCTTTCCCTGGACTCATAAAATATAATCAAGGAAGGACCCATCTGGGACCAAACCATTCCTTCTTTAGGTTCATTAAATATGTGAAGATGGGATTCATCAAAAATGAACTTATACCGAGCATCTGTTATCCTCTTCAAGCTTGCTAAAAAACAAAGAAGTACTTTCCTATTTGGGTGGGGAAAAAATTTGAGAAGTGGGTCAAGTCTTTTATTTATGGCATCTTGATGTCTCCCTTGGACATGCAACTTTTTTGAATCCCATGTGTCGTCATAATATTTTGACTCCTTCAGAAGAGAGCCCTTGGTTGTCGTCCCATTCCATGTGTTGTCATACTATTTTAACTCCTTCAAAGAGATCCATTGGTTGTCGTCACATCATCATACTTGGTCTTCATTATTTGTTGAGTCGATGCTACCAAGTCATTCACTGTGTCGCCATATGTTCAAGGCAATTCAACCTCTGCATTTTCACCCCTATGACATTTCACCATCATTTGATCCATCAATATTCATCACTATCCTTATTTGTTTCATGTCAATGATAGGGGAGACATCATAGCCCTCCTTCGGCGAGTCTATTTCCATCGACATCAACAGATTATCCAAGAATTAGACTTAGAAACCAATTAGTACCTTGKATCTTGCATGTCTCAATGGCAGGTTTCCTCGTTGTTGACAATTGTTTTACATCATTAACCTCTGATCGGATGATTCCACGAATGTTTGACCTCGTCKCATTTATTCACATTCGTTGGAATATACTAGGGTACCTTGGGAGTCATTGTCATCATTGGTTATTTCCCTCACACTTTTTAATGGCATACATCATTGACCAGTAATCAAGTGGTTTCTACCATTTTCGACGTCAAGGCATCTATTCACATGGCTAGATTCATACTATTCGGGATCAAGATTGAATACCCTTGGGGGACTATCCAATAAACACTCATTTTTCTTATCTTCCTTCCCCAGGTTGCTATGGAGATTATGAATTTTTTATGTATGTTATGACATAGATCTACATTGTATTGGTCTATGGCTATGTTATGTCATGTTGTAGCTCCACTATGTATAATCTCGTGGCTACACTTTGATCGATTCATGGAGATATGGATCCACATTGTATGTTTAGTGGTCGTATCCTTAGTCAGTACTTTCATGGATCCCTAGTGTATTGGTCGGTGACCATGGTTTGATTTCAGATTTTTTCGAGTATGGGTATGCCTATCTCGGGGATGATATTTTTATATTGATGGATGTTTGCTTGATTTTCTGACGGGTCTTTTTACTTCAGTCCCTTGATTCCACATTATTACAAAGTGTTTTGGTCATCAATTTTATCTTTTGATATCACACTTTGGGGGGCATCTGTTATACATCATTTTTTCACCCTTTCCTAAGTGTCGTCAAGTGTCTCACTTCACTTTTCTAAGTGTCGCACTTCACCCTACTCGGTGATGTTAGTGTCACATATGACAAGTTCCATTTTACTAAGTGTCGTACCTTATTTGTAACACTTTCCTAATCGTTTCCACCTCAACACCATGCATGAATGATCCATTACATCCCCTTGAGAATCAAGAATAAGAAGACACCTTCAAACCCTAACAATTTGGCCTTTTTCACTCATTCCTCTCTTCATTTGACCATGATTTTCCCCATTTTCACTCTGGGGGAGCAACCATCCCCTTGACACAATGTTAGGGGAGTGACTAGGTTTCTCCATATACCCTTCTAGGGGAGAGACCATGCATATTTGGTCAAATCCCATGAATCTAGAGGCAGTCTTTCGAGGACTTTCTGGAAGGTTCTTGGTTTGTTTTCTTATTTGCATCAAGCTATGATTCGAGCCTCTTTATTATATGCTATCTTGGGAGAAAGAATAACCATGAAGATAACTCAAATCCTAACCTAATCCACTTTATCCTCTACCATGTTCCTGATTTACCCTAATGGTTAACCCTTTCTACATCTATATAACCAAGCCATTTCAGAGTGAGAGGGGGATGGAAGAGAAGCATACCAAACTTATGATCTTGTCAAGTAGTGACAAACCTTTGTTTGTGTGAAGAATGTTGAGTTGGATTCATGTTCAAGGGATGAAGAAAGGATCTTGGAGGATTGCAACAACATTCAATGGTTGTAACCTTTTGATGCTTTCACTAATATAAGAACTTCGCCTATTTCTCCTAATATCTCTTATTCCTTTATTGTTTATTTGATTACTTTTCCTAAGTTATCAATTGGTAGGGTTGCTATTACCTAATCATAGATAGTAGGAGGAGGAGGTTTCTTTGTTCTTTCAAGTTTGAATTCTTGAGGGAGTTGCTTGGATTCAAGAACAACCATCAAAGCGGTGAGGAAAAATGTCATAAATCAGGTGCACATACCTTTTCTCCTTTTCTCTCAACCCTCCCGCAAGGAAATAGAATAGTTAGTTTGGAGGACATTAGTATCCATTTGTTAGAGGTTGTCTCACTTGTAGGAAACCCAAGTGAGGGGAACTCAACATGTCCACAGGGGGAGAATTCTCACCACACATGATATGCTTAATACATTCACCTTTTACACTTTCACATGTGAATCTTAATCTTCTGTTTTGAATTGACACATTTAGTTTCAAAAAATTTATCTACAAATACCATGTTATCGTTGAAAATAACCTAACACTCTCTTATAAATTGGATTAAATGAATAGGATATATTGTTTATAGTATTGGAAAGTCTTCTTTTGATTGCATGGATGATCTCATTCTTCTATTTTACAAGAGCATGTTTTCATATCCACTTCATTCATGTGACTTCTCTAGACTTGAGAGGCATGTGGTTGAGTATTTTGATCCTTATCTACAACCTTGAACTTGATTCTTTCCATGATTTTCCTTATCGAGAAGTGGATTATCTTGGCTTGCAATTGTTTCAAGATATCAATCCCCCAAGGTTGTTGGATCTACCTTTCCCACAATCATGTCCTTGAAACTTTTCAGAATGATCTATACCGAGTCCTTTTCAGTCTTTCCTCTCACCAAAACCTAGGCCTAAGTCCCATTCATACTCTTGATTTTGAATCCTTGTAATTTCTTCTCCTCACCCATGTTAGCTATCTGTCACATGCATGTTGGTATAATATGAAGACCTTTTCCTCAACATGATTGATTCCTGCTCATCGAAATCCTATTATGTCCTCCCTCTAAGATTTGCATACTGAGTGGAGTAGCTTGTGGTGTTGATCTGTAATTGATATTTAAAAGACTTGGTTGGGTTTTAAGCATGTGTTAAATTACCATTCAAAAAATTAAATGAGGAAGGAGATTTTAGTGAAAGAATATTGCATCCATCATAAATAATGCATATCAAAAACTAAACATAAGGAACAAAAAACCATAACAACAAGCTTGTTAACGGAGTTCGACAAGGTTTCCTACATCTCCGGGCCTTTGTCTCAGTGGGGGAGGCCTTCTTATTAATCTTAAATGCTGCAACATTACATCATAAGTATATAAAATGGATTAAAAACTAGTCTAGTTGTGTTCTTCTCAACCTCAAGAATGCAACACAATTGACAACACTGAAAAATGTTAGGTGTAGCTCTCGGAAATGGCCTCCAAAGTTCACTTCCTCAATGTCTTCCCTGCATAAAAATGACTTAGTATTTACAATTCTTCATCTTTCTGTTGCTCTTGGACTGTACAAAATTCTTGGTTTATATATGATTTGAGTTGGGGTTCACCTCCTAACTTCACCCAAAGATCTAGCCTCAAAAAGGGCTCCAGATCCCCCAAAAATGGCCAAAATCCACCAAAATCAGCATTTAAATCATTAAAATCAATATAATATAGTATAAAAACCCAAAAAATGGCAAACTGGGTGCAAAACCCCTTTCTATGAGCTCCTAGTCATATGGGTGCACCATGTGTCCAATTATTAATCTCCCTGCGCCCTAAACCTCCGGTCGAGCCCCTTGTCATCCGACACCTAGTCATGTAACCAACCATGTGTCCAACGTTTAAGCCCCCTACATTGTAACCTTCGGTCCAACCCATGTTCTATGGCTCCTGGTCGGTCGAGCTAGCCCCCTTCGAGCAGGGCTTATCCCCAAACTTCCAACACATATAAACTTAAATACAAGTTTTTCCATATGTCATAACAAGAAGTAACAAGAAGTAATGTAGCTCGGGCGGTTGTTCTAAAGTCTTTGGATATGGAGGAGGTCGAGTGTTCGATTCCTATGGAGTGCAATTTTTTTTTTGAACCAGCTCACATTGTCCATATCTGGGGTGCCACGTGGCACCCTGTGATTGGGCTATGTGTCACCTTTGGATTGGCCACCGTACACATAGTCAATTGCCTAGTGGACCGCCATGTCAACCTGCCAATGCATCTACCCAGTCAACTCCATATGACACGTGTCAAGATCGAAGCCTACCACCTGGAACCACATCATTCTATCGTACTATACGTTTAGCAGCTCAGTTAGCACCATGTCACTGAAACCTGTCATCTATACTGCCACATGTCAGACTGTCATTGGGCCATGTCAGCATACAAACTTCCATGTCAACCTTCGTACAGTCCAATTGTCAAATCTGTACCATGCCAACTCAGCCTGAAAATGCCAAATCCACCTGAAACGTGTCACCTCCTTGTGTTGCCATGTCAGCATGATTTCATACTGACTTGAGTTGCCACATCATGATGAAGTACTTCTGACATCAGCAGTACAACCTCTGACTGTTGACTTTGATTTTTTTTTCCTATTTGGGAAATCGATCAGAACGTTATAACTTTTGCATATGGTGTCCATTTTTGGGAAAAAATATATAGTCGGAATCATCGCGACGATATTGGCACAATGGCATTGGTTTCATCTGATTCCAAGAACTTTTTTTTTTAGGACTTCCTGAATCCATTTGGATCACGCCTCCTCACTAAGACCTTTTGTTCCTCCAAAAGGATATTAACCAGTCATCAAGTGCAGGATATGTGTCCCCACTTGTCCTTTTTCTTTAAACTATGTCCTATGCACCTGTCACATCATAATCAATTGCATAATAACCATGACACCTAAAAGCATATTGTTAGCCACTTGAATTTGTTCACATCTTACTGAATCCACTACCATCCATGTAGAAAACATTAGCAGTGATAACATCAAAAATATGACTGAAACTGAACCAATATGTTTGATGTGCTTGCACGACATTAACTTATCTTGAAGCAAAGTATGATTGAACTTCCATTCTACAACTATCTCATGTTCATGCTTAAGATCAACTGCTTTACTTGGCACAATTATAGGTGTATTGCTTGCATAAGTTTCCTTTTTTTATTGTTCCATTGTTAGAAGAGATTCATTTGCTTTGATGTGATGAGTATGTATAACAAATTCTGTCCCCTCTTTAGTTAAGTGATATTGATTATGTTCCTTGTAGAAGATTGCTTTGTGATCATATAAATAAGGGTTGCCTAAGACCATTCCATATTCATTTAGTGGCACCACATCACATGTTACCTCATCCACAAACTTTGATGAAATTGCAAACCTTAAAGTGCATTGCTTTGTTATGGGGAATTTATGATTGTTTCTTATCCATTTAATTGAATAAGGTTTATGATGCATCTTAGTGTTTAATCCCAAGTTCTTAACCACTTCCTCTAAAATTAAGTTAGATTGAGATCCAATATCTATCAATGTATCGATCTTAGTATGTTTCATTATGACCCTTATATGAAACAATTTACTTCTAGAATCATATCCATCACCAATTTTACCTTTCAAACCAACTATTGTGATCTTAGACTCATAACTTGAATCATACCCCAAGTCTTTTGGTCGTATTGTTGTTGCAACTTTTTGCCTCCCTTTCCTCTCTTTGAACCTCTTCGGTCTCTTCTTTGGGTGCAATTGCCAACAATGCTCATCATTGTGCCCTTCTTTCTTGCAATGATTGCAAGAGAGCTTCTCTTCCTTCACTGTCATTGAATTTTCTCTCTTTCCATTCCTCTTTATTTTGTCTTCTTTCCTTGAAAATGATTCCCTTGATACACCAACTCATGTTTTCCCTGCTTCAATACATGTTGCTTGAAAAGAAACATCATCAATACTAGTAGGTCCAAACATAAATACGATGTTACGAATATGTGCAGGTAAACCTCCTATATACATCATAAGAGTTTCTTGTGTATGTAATGGAATATTTAACATTAATGCCATCTTACGAAATTCATTTGTGTATTCTTGCACTGTTTGTCATTTTTTTAGTTTAAGACTTTGTCATTCAATTAAATCCTTTTCCTTATAACCCAAAGGACAAAATTGCTTTCTAAGTGCGAAAATAAAATCTTGCCATGATGGAAATACATTACCAACTTGTCGAGTACCATGTTGCAACATACTCTGCCACTAGATGAGTGTTGTGCCTGCAAGAAGAAGTGATGCCAATTTTATTTTGGTTAGCTCATCATTGATTTGTTTCACACTGCGATAAAATTGCATCTGTCTAACCCATTTATCAAGCCTCTCAACATTGACTTCCCCATCATACATGGGAAATTCAAATTTTACATCAAGCTTAAGAAATGACATATCATGCTTATGTTTTGTTATGACCCAAGGGGGGCATATATATGGCTAAATGTATACGATATGACCCCAAGGGGTGTTATATATGGTCCTAAATGTACATGTAATGTGTAGATACATATGTAATAGGGTCTATCTAGTGATAAAGGGGCCTCATGTGCAAATGTGAATAGCTATATATAAGAGATCATGTATTCATTATTGGGGTGGGATTGTGAAGTATGAAAGGTATTTGGTTATTTGAAGGGGGCTACCCTATTATCTAAGGTGTTTTTATGTAACTTATATATCTTGGAATTGTGCTTCACATTGACATTTTGTACATGGTGTGTAATTCTATTATTTTTTTATATTTGAGCATTTTGGATCACAACATTTGTTATCAGAGCTCAAGGTCTTGGGGTTTCACTGCTACATCTGAGACACCTTGGAATTTTCACTATAACATTTTTCTACGGTGTTTGGGAAGGAAAACCTTGTAGGATAGTTATTAGACAGAACAAGGTATTTGGGGTTCAAATTTCAGCCCCTGAGGCCTTATAATTTCGGAGATATAGACTATGTAAGATATGGTTCTGGAATCATCCTGAATTTAGTCATCACACAATGTTCTCTATAAAAAAATTTATGTAACATTTCAGACCCTGAAATCTGGAAGATATTCACATAGATTATCAAGATAGTTGTGATAAAAATTTCATCTTCTGGGTCATCCTAATTTTGTATATACACCCTGTGTAATATAGGGTAGTTGACTAGTCTTATTGACTAGTCTCAAACATGCATTCCGGGTAAAACAACCATAACTTATTCATAGAGGATCAAAATTGAGTGAGACCAGTTGCAATGAATAATGTACATGACATAGTATATCTAGTACAATGTTCAAAATTTTATATCAATTATTGTGCACGGGGCACGCTGTATAAGTGCTCTCTACCGGAAAGGAAAAAAATCAACAAGGTGTGGGGAAGTTATCATAACTTCCACTTGGCACATCCAATTTTGGTCATACATGTGGCATTATAGAGAATAAATTTCATAGTACTACAGGTTGTAATTCCATACTAAGAAGGGCCAAAATTGCAGAGATACATCATAAGTAATGTTGGCTAGGAGGAAAGACTCCAAATCAGGGTTTCAAAGGTATGTTCACTTAAAACTATCATAATTTTTTATTGGAATGTCCGATTGTGCTGATTCAAAATCCATTGGAAAGATAAAACATAGAAGAGAATATCGGAAAAACTATTACAACTATTTGAGATATTTATCCTTAATATATTTAGATTTTTATTTGAGGGTTGGGATTAGACCTCAATTAAGAATCAATGGAAATACCTAAATTTACAGGAGATTAAGATAAAGATGAAATCAATCCTATGGAATGATGAGGTTGGTAAAAGAATATAATATGAATCCTACGAAGGCAAGCGAATATTTTTTTGATGAAGCTTGGAAGTGGTGGATGAGTGTGGATCAAAATACTACATGGAACTGCACATGGGAAGAATTTGAAAAACTCTTTTCAGATAAATGGATTTGTGATACAAAAATGGAAGAATTGTATAGAAATCAAGATGAATTAAAAGAAGCAAAGGAAGGTATTAAGAAGAAGGGTGATGATCTATATAAAATACGATCCCTTAATGAATCACTCATTAAGGAGGTCAAGAAATTGAATTAAGAAAATAATAGTAAATCAAAGTGGGAAAATGATGAGTCAATGGAAGATTTGAAAACAAAAAGATGAAGAGATATGTAGATTACGAAACCATAATAAAAAACTATTGGATGAGGTCAAGAGATTGAAAGAAGAAAAGAAGAATTGTCAAAATAAAGAAGAAAGAAGGATCTTTGATGAAGAATCTACCAAAAGGATAGAAGATGAAATTTGCATGAAAGTTGAGGAATCCTTAAATACTGATGAGGTAAAATCATAAATACAAGCTATAATTGAAGAAGGATGTCAAAATTTGTTATATGAGATCACATTGCAACTTCAAAAGGAGAAAAAGACAAGATTCAAGAAGGTCAACAAAAGATACTTGAATAAGTTGAACTCCATCTAGAGGATGTACATTCCAAATATGATGGTATTATCTCAAAGGCTAGAGTAATCAAAGACCAAGAAAAGATGATTGAGGATTCCATTGTCGCTAAAAATAAGATAGATGAAATGCATGTGCGGAGTGCAGGAAGACCATCAAATGTGAAGCCGTATCAACACCCTCATTACCAAGAAACATTTCAAGGAGGACAAGAAGGACAATATCAACATTATGAAGGAAGAAGATGGAATACTTGTAAATATTCATGGAACAAGGCATCACCAAACTACTCTTCAACAAGATATTATCAGAGACCAAAAACAACTACAAATTGGAGAAGCTTCAACAAAAATACATGGAATCAAAGGAAAGAAAATTATTCAACAACTAAACACCAAGGATTAAGACCAAAAAGAATTGATTTTGGATGGATAGATCATCAAAAATGGAATGAAGAAAGAAGGAACATAAGAAAGTCATATTACTTGGTTTCATCACATGTGAAGCCTTTAAATTCCATTCTCTG